>QJPP01004156.1:0-87221 GCA_003996215.1 Jaltomata sinuosa
GTAGATACGTAAATCACTAGACGAAACATATATTCAAGACGATGGATCATTATTATATATAATATATAGGACTTGGTTAATTACATTTCTCAATGATCGTATATTAACTCATATGTACGTAATATATGACGTATCCATACTACGTATTTGGATATGTATTATCGATCGATTAATTAGCTTTTGAATACGTACTATATATATATATATATATATATATACACGTATATACATCACTAGACGAGACATATGTATATTCAAGACGATGTATAAGTTATGAGGGAATCTATGTATTATCTTATACAGGATATAGAAGGTGGAATAAGTAATACTTGTATAATTAATACATGAATAACTAATCCCTACATAACTAATACATGTACAAATAATATATAGATTACCTCATAACTAATATCTACATTACTAATACCTATATAACTTTAACTAGCTACCAAACGACCCCTTAGTGTTATACACAATAGAAAAATAGTGATTATTACAAATATTTTAAAGGTAATACCGACATCCGGAGGTGGATTTTATTCAAAATAATTAAATAAAAGTAAACTACCGACCTCCGGAGGTCGGTATTACCTTTAATTTTAATGAAAATAAAATTAATTATGTTAAATAAATAATACCGACCTCTGAATGTCGGTATTAATATTATTTTTATTTTATAATATAAATAAAATAATTAAATAAAAAATAAAAAATAAATACTGACTTCGGGAAGTCACTATGAGAATAATTTAAGGTAAATAAAATCAATTATGTAAATTTAATATTACCGACATCAGGAAGTCGGTATTAATTTGTTTTTTTGTTTTTTATCTTTCAACAAACCGACATCTGGAGGTCGGTTTATTTAAAAGTTATTAAAAATATTTCTTTTTTTCATTTTTTTATATTTAATTGAGATAAATTTAAATTTTATTTTTTATTTACTAATTCGATACCGACTACAAGAGGTCGGTTTTTCTTTATTTTATTTTTTTCTGGGAAAGTTTCCGACCATCGGAGGTCGGTATTTGGTTTTCCCGCATTTTTCTCCAAATAAACCGACATCTTGAAGTCGGTTTTCTTAAGAAAATAAAATAATTTTTTGTTTTTAACAATACCGACTTTCGGAGGTCGGAAATTACCGACTTCCATAGGAGGTCGATAATTTTGAGGTCGGTATTCGCAGTTTTTTTAGTAGTGCAACAAGATTCATATTATAGCAGATGCAATTTAGGAACTAACTCTAATCTCTCTTATAACAACCTACACAGATTGTTGAGTCTCCTCTAAGTTACCCTTAACTTGAAGCTGAAATATCTCAAGGTTTTACCTAAACAATGCTTCTAAGAGAGCTGAAATAGGTACAAATCAATTTCACTCCGTAACTTTTTAGCCTTAAGTCGTTATTGTAAGTCGCATTTTAATGTCAAAATGTAATCTTTAAAGTTGTTACTGTTCGTAATGTTTTAGCCTTAAGTCATAATTCAGAGTTACGACTTTATGACTTGCTCAATGAACTTCTGTACCTTGGCAGAGTTTAATAGAGAGTCGTTACTGGGAGTTACGTATTAAGGGTAAAACATTACCCACAATAACGAATTTCTGTTTAACAGTGTTAAACATCAACTTTTTCTCTGTTAACTTTTTTGAATAAAATTATACCTAATACATTACTGTGAAATACGTGTATTCTAGTTTTGAAAATTTTCAAAAAAATACATTATTCTTGTAAACTGATTTAAATAATGGTTTATTTTGGTCAAAAATTCCAAAAAATCTAGACTTGAAGATTGTAAAACATATGAATATCAAACAGATTCTTCAATCTGGTTGTTTGTATCAGGTCGCACTTGAACAACTAGTCAAAACTTTCTCAAATATATTTGTGCTAATTTTCTTGGTTTCTGCCTTTCCTTTCAGTGTAATTGCGTGATTTTCTTTAGTGAAAGGCCTGCATATATGTAGCACACTGTGATAGCAATCAGTTAATCAAAAACACTATTGGATAAGAACTATGAGATGTGATAGCCTTTGAGATGGAGGCAACTTCTTTGCTTGACACACAATTGTTAATACACATTAAGATACTCCACTTCTATGTGAAACTTGTCTTGGATAAGCATGTCATAAACTTCAATATCTTTGTTACCGCGAGACTCCTCCATTCCTAGGTGTCCTGCCTCACGCTAGACTTTGGAATGGAACATGAAATTACCTGGTTTACGGATCATAGCCTACTTGTTCCATGTTTATGGAAAATCGATTCGTATAAGTTTAACAACGTAACATAGCCACACTTAAAAAATTAAAATCAGCAACATGCATGTTTAACTTTCAGTGAGTATCACTTTGCACATTACGATTTCTTTAAGACACAATCAAAGCATGGTTGAACATGTTACTATTAATTTAAGACATTATCAAAGCTTGAATCTTCGTCATATTGGCCGTACAGAAGAATTTGTTTTATGTTTTAGAAGAGTGTTTAATTTGAATTCGCAAGTAAATCTCAGCACACTTTGACCAAAGTTATTTTGAATATGTTAATGTGAAATTTTACATCTAGGGTGTGTTTGGTATGGAGAGAAATGTTTTTCATGGAAAATATTTTTCGAAAAAATATTTTTTAGGAAAAGAAGTAATTTTTAACTTATTATCAACTTGTTTCAACCCATTATAAATGGGTTGGTTATCCAACCATTTAATAGTGAGTCAAATATGAATCTAACCCATATTATCCATAATAAAATATGGATAACCTATGGACATCCACCAATTACACTCTCCTTGAAGTATGTGAAGATGTAGTAACTTCTAAAGTATACTTATTAAGGGTGTATTTGGAGTGAAGAAATATATTTATTTTTTAAAATTTTATTTCTTTTTTTTATTTCGAGACCTGAAATGAGTCCAGACCTGGAATTCGACTTTCGACCCGAGACTCAAAATCGACATTCATCCCCAATCCGAGACTCGACTATAACTCAGACTGAGGACCCAACTCTTAACTATGACCTTGACTCTGCAAGTAGTGATTCTAGTTTTGTTATAAAGTGTTGGACAAGAGGTGTTTCATGTTGGTAAAATATTATTATTATATCAAAAAGAATAAGAAATATTTTTTTAAAATTATATCTACCATCAATTTTGGTCAAAGATTTGAGTATATATTATATTAGCCTTAATGGCAAGGTAACAATTAAAAGGATATGCTTTTACAATAGCATTTATTATAGTCAAAATATTGTTATTACCCAACGTACCTTTTTCGGGTCAAATATTGCTGTGACCCAACATTCAATATTCTTTCAATTCATTTCTTCAATTGCCTTCTTTCATTTCTTCAAATATTACCCTTGAACGTTGGGTAATATTTTCTCATTTGGTATATCGAACGTTGGCAGCGCTTCTTTTCTACTATAAAAGTGTTCATGTTTTGATCTTGTTGAGTGGAAGAAAAAGGGACAACTATACAAATGCCCTTTAAAGGGAGTGGCTTTGCATTTTTGCCCCTCATAAAAATGGTCTTACAAAAATAGTCTTCCTTGTTTTTTATGTATAGAGCAACTACCTTTTTGCCCCTCTACACCTCAAATATTTTTAAATAACTCTCAATGCTCATTTGTCTCTCAACTTTTATATATATTTCTTTTTCTCTTTTTCTCTTTTTTCTTTTCTTTTTTTTATTTCTATTTTTTCTTTTTTCTTTTTTCTTTTTTTTATTTCTATTTTTTTTCTCAACCTTTATTTTTCTTTTATTTTTTGTTTTATTCTTTCTTCTACGTTTTTTCTTTTTTCTCAATCTTTATTTTTTTTCTTTTCTCCTCTCAATTCTATTTTTTTCCACTTTTATTTTTTATTTTTTTATTTTTTTTATTTTTCTCAACCTTTATTTTTTGTTGTCTTTTTTTTCTTCATTTTTTTCTTTTTTTCTCAATATTTATTTTTTTCTCTCAACTTCTATTTTTTTATTTTTTCTTTTCTTTTTTTTTTTAATCAATTTTTTTGACCTTTATTTTTTTTATGAGATGTTCCATAATTCTTGCTTTAGAGGCAAGATTTAGCCCAAAAACTTCCAAACAACAAATTACGCCCATGAGCAAGACTTGACACTAGTATATTGTGTCTTGATTTATAAAATATTTTATAACACTTGCCTCAGAGGCAAGACTTAGCCCAAGGACCTCTAAAAAAATACAAGTTACGCTCCATGGGAAAGAGTTCACACTACTTCATTATGTCTAAATTTATGAGATACTCTATAACTCTTGCCTTAGAGGCAAGACTTAGCTCAAGGATTTTCAAACAACAAGTTATGCCCCACAAGCAAGACTTGACACTACCTTATTGTGTCTTGATTTATGAGACATTCTATAACTCTTGCCTTAGAGACAAGACTTAGCCCAAGGACTTTCAAACAACAAGTTACGCCTCATGGGCAAGAGTTGACACTATCATATTGTGCTTGATTTATGGGATACTCTATAACGCTTGCCTAAGAGGCAAGCCTTAGTCCAAGGACTTCCAAATAACAAATTACGCCCCATGGGCAAGAGTTGACACTACCACATTGTGTTTTGATTTATGCGATGCTCTATAACTCTTGCCTTAGAGGCAAAACTTAGCTCAAAGACTTTCAAACAACAAGTTACGCCTCATTGGCAAGAGTTGACACTAGCACATTATGTCTTGATCATGAGATGCTCTATAACGTTTGCCTTAGAGGCAAGACTTAGCCCAAGGGCCTCCCAAAAATATAAGTTATGCCCCATGGGCAAGAGTTAACACTACTTCATTGTGTCTTAATTTATGAGATGCTCTATAACTCTTGCCTTAGAGGTAAGACTTAGCTCAAGAATTTTTCAAACAACAAGTTATGCCCCACGAGCAAGGCTTGACACTACCTCATTGTGTCTTGATTTATGAGATGTTCTCTAACATTTGTCTTAGAGGCAAGACTTGTTCCAAAGGACTTCCAAACAACAAAGCACGCTCTTAAGTTTACTTCGATTTCAAAGAAAGAAGATCTTCTTTGCGGATTATCCAACTTTTTTTGTTCATTAGCAAAAAATAATAGAGGTTAAGAAAAAAGAAAAAAAGAGAAGAATAAAAGAGAAAAGAAAAAAAAAAAGATAAACAAAAAAGCGAAAAAAAAAAAAAGAAGAGAAAAAAAAGAAAAGAAAAAAAAAAAAAAAAAAAAAAAAAAAAAAAAAAAAAAAAAAAAAAAAAAAAAAAAAAAAAAAAAAAAAAAAAAAAAAAAAAAAAAAAAAAAAAAAAAAAAGGTTAAAAAAAAAAGAACAAAAAAAAGTTAAGAGAAAAAAAGAAAAAAAAAAGAAAATAAAGGTTGAGAAAAAAGAAAACGAGAATTAAAAAAAAATTGAGAAAAAAAAAAAGATAAAAAATTAAAAAGATAAAAGAAAAAAGAAAAATGAAAATTAAGAGTTGAGAGACAAATGAACATGAAGAGTTATGGTGTAGAGGGGCAAAAATGTATATGTTCTATAAATAAAATGGAAGGAAGGGTATTTTTTAAAGACTTTTCTTATGAGGGGCATAAATTAAAGACCACTCACTTTTGAGGACACTCCATGTAATTTCCTGGAAGAAAAATGGAGTGCAATACTTTTTTCTCTTCTTTTTTTTTGCTGGATTTTCTATTAATATAAAAAAATTATTAAATTCTGGCTCCTAATTTATACAAAAAAAAAAAAACTTGTTGAATTACCTTACCGGTAAAATATCTTTATGGAAAGTATTATAGAAACGCCTCAAGCTACGAGTATTTTTGTGATTTTTCAATAATTTTACAACATTTCATATTTCTATTTTTGAGTGTTTGAGTATTTTGTTTCATATGGTGCAAAGGTTAATTTGAATTCGGATAACTACTTGGGAAAAAATATAAATACCACCTTAACCTATGTCTGAAGTTCCAATGACACACCTTTTTTTTTGGAGGTCCTATTACCCCCATAATTTTTGTTAAGTCAAATTATTTCCATCCTAACCACCGTGGTGGCAAGGAGATGCTCAAAAATATTTAAAAAATTGTATTTAATTAGCTAGTTATATCCATTTTCCTATTTTTTTTAATTAGCTATATATATCCAGTTAGTTCGTTTTTTTTAACGCTCCTTGAGTTCATTTTCCATCTCATGATTAAAGATTCTTCTTTGTTTTCTAAAAATTACTCACCCATAGTGGATATAGCTATAAACAAAAATTCAAATTTTAATTTGATCTTTACTTTTAGCATCATTTACACATAAATAATATTTACAACATTGCATATCAAACTTAAAAATATAAAAACGTAAATATTACTTTCTTCTTCGATTATTTATTAGTATTCTTTTGAATTTATCTTTAGCTACAAGGCATACTATAGGTTCCTCCTCCTTGAATTTTGTTAGGATTCCTATTATAATACGGGTATCCATAAATATCCATATCATTCATTGTGTTTACTCATTTTTATCCATTATAAATATGGGTCGAGTCATTTTATCCCCTTTTGTTTAACCCGATTTTGACCAATTCATATTCGACTTGACTCGCTCGTTTGCTAATGGGTGTTGTGGTGGGAAAGGGGGAGGGCAGGGGTGAGGTTGGGGGGGGGGGTGTTCTTTTCCTCACTATCCTTGTTTTTGGCGACAGTACGCTGCTCTATTATTGTTCTTGTATTGTATCAGAGAGATCAGGTACAGGGTGGAGTGGGTGGGGTGAGGGTGGGTGTCGGGTTTGATGGGAGGGGGTGGGGTGGAGTGGAGTGGGTATTTGGTGGTTTGGTAGGTGTTATGGGAGTGAGAGGACACAATACCACTTGTTTTTCCTATTTTTTTTAGGAAGATATTTTTCTTATTTGTCAAAGAGCTTGTTTTTCTAAACAAAATATTCTTCAAAAATTTAAGTCAAACGAACATAAGAAAATAGGAAAACATTTTTTGAAAAATGTTTCCTTCGTACCAAACATACCCCCAGTAGTTGTGTCTTAAGAAAATAGAGAAATATTTTTTAAAAAAACTTATTTTTCTAAAATTAAATTGTTATTAAATATAAAAATATATTTTTTTTGGAATGACTAAAAATAATATGTCAGATAAATTAGGCCAGAGACAGCAGTGGAAACATAAAAGATTTTACTATTAAAAGTAGCAAGACGTCAAAACACATATTCATTAGATTAAAGAGGACCACAGTGAAAACAATCTCTTTAATCTCTAAGCAGCTACATAACTAGGACCCACAAGGAACTACACAACTATTCAAAACAGGAAATTAAAACACAAATTCCGACAAATTGAAAGCTTTATTAAAATATTAATCTTATTAACTCTATCAGACAATTAATGACTATGTCTGCTACTCCACGCGATCATGCTACCATGGAATTATAAGTTTTCAGCAAATTCACTGCACCCTGCAATATTTATAACCAACAAATGAAAATTACAGTTAGTTACCCTGATTCGTGGGAAATAGATCTAGAAAAAAAAAGTGTTATATATGTGATATTTCTGCACCACCCTAGTTAGCTCGTTATGTCTGAATTCACATCAAACATTAATTAATTACATAAGGAGTACGTGATATTTCTACACCATCCTGGTAAGCTCGCTATTGAATTGGCTTGTAGGTGAGAAAGCAGACAATAACTTTTCGATAGATCTCATGACATGCGGAACGTGCAATTTTCTAAGAAATTCGTATAAGTTCCAAAGAATCTTTTTTATATGGTATTTATCGTTTTAAGTGCACAAACGAATTTAATTTATATGCACCAATAAAGATGCCTTATTGTCTAGGTTACTAATTTCATTTTTTTATGAAATACCTGTAGTTAATTTTTTAGATGATATGATAGTGTAAAAATACTGTGAAATATTAAGGAGAAATGTATCAAAAGGATATACATACTCGGAGCAGTTAATGGATGGGCTGATCTTGTAGGGAATATTGACACCACACTTGCTCGGGAGGGCAGCAGCGACGTTGAGGTTTACTCCACTTATAGCTCCAGCAGCAGATTTCAAGCAATTGCAAACAGTCTGGCGATCTTGGGTGGAACTTGCTGCACTGAAAAGGCTCCTAATACCTGTAAGACACATAATATAATTACATAATTATTATTTGTACATAATTCCCTAAGAGTACTTTCAAATTAATATGGACGACCTGATCACACAGTTCAACAATACCATTGCAGCACGGTGGAGGGATAGCTCCTCCCGTCCTCACGTAGCTAAGGCATGGAGACAAGTATGTCGCCACCGTTCCACATGTGACATATGCCTCTGCATGGGCTGCAATCATTGCCATCACCATAGAAGTTATGCACATCGCGACTGCTAAACTTGCAACTTTTGCCATTTTGGAGTAATGTAGTTTTGAAATAAGGAACGCTTGGGATTTTAGAAGTATGTTTACTGAGTTTAGCTTTGGAAAGTGAAAGTGGATTTGGGTGAAGAAAGGTTCTTGAGTGACCTTATATAAAGGAGTTTGTGACTATAATCTACAGTTTTTCGTTTTAATAAGGGGAAGTGTTACCTGGTTGGTACTTGGTAGTTGGAAACAATTCAATGCTTCTTGATGATTCTTAAATCACAACCAGCTGCTCAATTGATGCAATGTACGAAATGTTTTTTAATATTTCTTCTCGAGCGCTGTATTTTATATTTTATGACCATCCATTTCTGGTGGCCTTAATTCCATCCTGGATATCTAAGCTCACTGATGATCTAAGAGGTGGTTTGAGTAGATTTTTAAATTCTGACAGACTCTATTGTACGGATTCGGCTCCTCTCTATTTCTCTTCTCTCCAATATCCTCAAGTTCATGCTTGGATTGAGGACACATGACATAAGTTAAATATAATGACTAAAATTTAATTGATCAATGTAAGTTCCTAATCATAATTTAGATAATAAATATATTATATATTTGGTTCAAAAATTTGTGCTAATTTCACATCTTAGCAACATATTATTTTGTTCATAAATATATAGTATTTTTTAAAAATCTTTGTTCTTACTTTTTTTTCCTACGCTGAATTAATCATCCAAATATTTTTTAATTAATATCTTACAGATATATTTAAATAATATCTCATCCACAAATATATTTAATTTTTTTCTCTTTTCCTATTTTATTACGAGCCCTTTTCATCTTACTTTTTTTAAATAAAGTATTCTGTTGCTATTTCGTTTCTAAAATTCTCTGCAACTCTTAAATTGCTACCTCCAGAACCCGAGTCAGCACGGGTCCAATATATATTACATAGATATAATTTAAAAAGTCACTAAATTTAATTATATATTTTTTTAAAATTATTGTGATTTAAAAACTTTTTACATTATTTTCAAATAATATATGTTACTCCCTCTATTTCAATTTACGCGGCACAAATGAAATTTGGATAGTGAACTAAATTTCTTTTATAGTTTTTAAATATTTCAGCTATTAATTATTGTGTTATTCTCTCTGTCCCAATTTATGTGACACTAATAAAATTTTGAGAGTCAGCCTAATTTTTTTTATATTTTTCGGTTAATATTTTAAGTTGTCAATGATTGTGATTTATATAATGCCTTTTATGTAATTGTAATATACGTAACAAAATATTTTAATCAACTATATAACAGATTAAAACGAAAAGTAAGATAAATAAATTAAAATTAGAAAAATATTAAATTTTTTGAAGTGGGGTCCTGCAAGCAGACAGCTCAAGCAGACATGTCGTCCAAAAACTGCCTGTTGTAACCTCTTATATATAGTAATATAGTAGTAATTCACTAAATTTATTATACATTTTTTTTATAATTATTGTGATTTATAATATTTTTTATGTCATTTTTATCCCTTTATGTGGCACTAATACAATTTTGAGAGTCAATAAAAAATTTATATTGTGATTTATAATATCTTTTACATAATTATCATATACATAACAAAATATTTTGATCAAATATATAGTAATAATATGTTAAAATGAAAAGTAAGACAAATAAATTGAACCGGAGAAAATATTAAATTTTTTATAATTATTGTGATTTATAATATTTTTTATGTCATTTTTATCCCTTTATGTGGCACTAATACAATTTTGAGAGTCAATAAAAAATTTATATTGTGATTTATAATATCTTTTACATAATTATCATATACATAACAAAATATTTTGATCAAATATATAGTAATAATATGTTAAAATGAAAAGTAAGACAAATAAATTGAACCGGAGAAAATATTAAATTTTTTATAATTATTGTGATTTATAATATTTTTTATGTCATTTTTATCCCTTTATGTGGCACTAATACAATTTTGAGAGTCAATAAAAAATTTATATTGTGATTTATAATATCTTTTACATAATTATCATATACATAACAGAATATTTTGATCAAATATATAGTAATAATATGTTAAAATGAAAAGTAAGACAAATAAATTGAAACGGAGAAAATATTAATTTTTTTGAAGCGGAGCCCTACAAGCAGACAGCTCAAGCAGGCACGTTATCCAAGAGCTGCCTTCTTGAAATTGAGGTGCCAACCACTTATATATAGTAGTAAAATATAGTAGTAATTCACTAAATTTATTATACATTTTTTTATAATTATTGTGATTTATAATATTTTTTATGTCATTTGTATCCCTTTTATGTGGCACTAATAGAATTTTGAGAGTCAACAAAATTTTTATATCGTGATTTATAATATCTTTTACGTAATTATCAAATACATAACAGAATATTTTGATCAAATATATAGTAGTAATATATTAAAATGAAAAGTTAGACAAATAAATTAAAATGGAGAAAATATTATATTTTACGAAGTGGAGCCCTACAAGCAAACAACTCAAGCAGGCACGTTGTCCTAGAGCTTCCTACTTGAAATTGAGGTGCCAACCTCTTATATATAGTAGTAATTATCATGCATTTTTTTATTTCACACTTACAAATATTTTTTTAATTCTTTTTCAATTTTATAACACTACTAGGTGCTGATAGGTCCGTGCTAGCACGAGTCCAACTTTGATTGTGAACTTGGACATAGAAGTTTTAAATTTTTTTGAAATAAAAAATTTATATATTAAAAAATTACGTAAAAAGTATTATAAATAAAATAAATAACAACTTAAAGTATTTAAAAGGTATATAAGAAAATTCTGATAAATTTTTTTTTGATTGAATAGAAAAGGGCCTAAATTACCCCTCACCTATTGGAAATGGTACAAAAATACTCTTCATCCACCTATTGACTCTATTATACCCTTGACATCCATCTTTGGGCTCTAAAATGCCTTCAAGTTAACAGAAATCGGAAAAGAGCCAAAAATATCCCTGAACTATAAGAAAAGGTCTAAAAGTACCCTTCATCCACCTTTTTAGCTCACTTATACCCTTGAAACTAACAACCCCCTCTATATTTTATTTTTAAAAAAAAGCTTATTACGTGTCATTTTTTTATTCGATAAAATAAAAATCTTACCCCACCAAACTAATGATATGTCAAATAAGATTAACTAAAAATTGCATGTCAGTAAATAAAAATAAATACCACTAGTTAAGAACTGAAAAAATATATGATCGAAGAAAATTTTTATCATTGAACATTGCTATCACCACAAAGATAATTAATTATCAATGACTAAGAATATGGAACTAAAAGCTACCGTCACTCCCATTATCCCATAAAATAACATCATTCAAAAAGCTTCCCATCTATTCTCTTTTACCAAATAGGCATTGTTATCACATAAGCTAATGACCAATTCTCCTGTAGTCACACCAGAATTGGTAAGAACATAATCAACGAGAAAATAATAAAAAATAAGAATTGTTTCAGATCGTATTAAGTTCAATTAGTTCGAAAGATTGAAGAATATGGGATAAAGTTTGACATAGAAAGCGTTGATGTGTCTATATCCGGTCATCTCCATTTATTTTGGCAATATATTTTTGACAACCAATCAAATTTTTTAATTTTCATAATACTAGTAAGTATAAAGGTGACACTTGTTATATCTGATAGGACACAACTTTTGAGACTCTCAAAATAATTAAATAAAAAATTATTTAAAAATAATATAAGAGAAAAAGAGAGTCGCCACTTAATTTTAGGATAATTAGAAAACCTTATTAACAATTGAATAAATTTTAGTCTACGAAACCAATTAGATTCTAGGTAAGGGTTCAAGTTACTCCGAAGGGAAGGGGTTAGGCATCCTTCAGAATTCACAACGGTGGTTCCCGGCTGAACTCATTTTTTCAATTGAGGAGGAGATAAAATAAATGTCCCTATTCTTCAGAGTTAGAGAAAATGACTCTCCAAAACTCGAATAATATAAGGAAAAACCTTTTACGAAACGGCCTAATATTTGCCTGTCGTTAGCTAAAAATGAATAAATACAAATAAAAATATTACAATATCTTCAAATTTATTCTTTCGAGTTAGAGAAAAAGACTCCAAAACTCGGAGAATATAAGGAAAAACCTTTACGAAATGGCCTAATATTTACCTATCGTTAGCTAAAAATGAATAAATACAATAAAGAATATTACAATATTTTCGAATTTTAATTTGAGTATCTTCTTCGGAAAGTAACTCCGAGTACCTGTAAACACACTTAATAAAGTGTTAGTATTGAACGAATATTTATTAAAATGAATTAATAAAATAACAAAGAAAAATAAAATTCGTCTTATATACAATGAAGGCCTTGGAAATCAACGATAATTTCTTCATCGACCAATTAGATTGATATTCGATATAAAATGATCAAACTCAAAATAACTTCCTTCTTTTATTATGGGAAGGCCTCAAAAATCCGACGAAGAAATTTTATCATTGGCCAATATAGTAAGTAATTCATTCATCAATGGTATAGTATAATATAATAATAAAAGGGCAAAATTCATAGCAAACATGAAATTAGTAAATGAGCAACAAAAATACTACATAAATCAAAATTTAATGGGGCCATTAGAAAAATCCAAATCATAGAAAGGGTAAACTAATTGAAAATACTATCAATTAAATACTAGTTGAACATAAAGAAACAAATATAAAGCAAATCAAGCAAAAAACAATATAGGGTCAGTCCACCCATCAAACAAAAAACAAAACAACGCATCAAATAACTTGTTATCACCGGACAGTAACCAAACGCTAAAGTGCATAAAAAATCAATTAAAAAGTGTAGAACAAATGGTAATAAAACGGAGAAACAAACAACGATTAAAATTAT
The DNA here is from genome assembly GCA_003996215.1 of Jaltomata sinuosa. Taxonomy (NCBI): domain Eukaryota; kingdom Viridiplantae; phylum Streptophyta; class Magnoliopsida; order Solanales; family Solanaceae; genus Jaltomata; species Jaltomata sinuosa. The sequence continues at coordinate 13,255 of QJPP01004156.1, forward strand.
AGTAGAATATACCCATAAACGGAGCCAACAGTGACGTTTGCCGGAGCTTTAACGGGTTCGTCGTCGTTGAGTTGTGACTGTTTGGGCGGAGCTTCGAGCTCACGGCTGTGTGTACTTTCCGGAGTTGGAGCTCGTTGTTGTTGGCAAAACAGAGGAGTTGGGTTGAGTTCGATTTCGCCGGAAACGGGCAAACGACGTTGTGGTGGTGACTGATTTTTGTGGGTCTAGTCAGAACGGAGCTGTTGATGGTGATGGGGAAACAGTGGTGTCGTGGTGGTCTGTGGGTGGTGGCTGAAGCTCCGGTGTGAGCTTCGTGGGTATGGTTCGTCAGAAAAAAGAAACAAAGAGGAACAGATCTGGGAGGTTGAGGACTGGTGGTAACTCCGGTGGGTGGTATCTCACCGGAATCCGGCGTGAAGAAGATGGGGGAGTGACGGAGAACAGTGGCATGGTGTTTCGGAGGTGAGACGTGAAGAAAAAGGGGAAAACAGAGGCAACTCAGATCTTGTTTAACCGGAAGTGGTCGGATTCCGGCGTGGTGGTGGCCAGAAAAGGAAAGGAGGAAGATAATTGATATTTCTTTTTGAACTTCTACCTATTTTGGGAAATTTTCACCTCCAAGAAGTTTGTTGAGTGAATGAGACACTTTATAAAAAAATTTAAAATCCTAAATTATTTATGTGGCAAAACAAAATTATGAGCTACAAAAATTATGTGCTCAAAATCATAATTTATTAAAAATCATGTGCTATTTAATTTATCTGTATAAAAAATATCTCTTTCGACTTATGTATTAACAGACTGTGTTAAAAATAATAAAAAATATATTTAATAACATTTAAAAATGTGATTTGAATAAAGACAACTGATGATTTGATAAAAACGAAATAATATTCGTTTATGTGTAAATAATTGTGATAAAAAATAATGATAATTAAAATTAACTAAAATAATTAAAAATAGATAAAAATCTCAATATTATCAAATATGAGAATAATTATCAACAAATTGTGTTAATATTGAAAAAATATGAGAAAATTATATTCTGTGCAATTTAACGAATAAAAGGTTAAATAATATTAATTTGCAAAATATGAGGCCAAAATTGGGTGTCAACAACTGCCCCTCTTCGTTCAGAGATGGTGAAAGAATCTTTGAACGAAGATGTTGACGTGTAGCCAATTTTGGCTCAACAAAGAAAAATAATGACATATGCACAGAATGATGTCAGACTTTGATAGAGCTTTGAAAATACTCTATGTCTGCTGGCAAGGTTGAATAATTTGGGGATACAAAATTATGTACCTATCTCGTTGAAAGACGGACGACCCAATCTTGTCTCTTCGAAAGGCGAACGATCCATCTTGAATTTGATATGTCACTTTGAACGAGGTGACAACTCAACGTGTCTCATTGAAAGGCGGATGACCCAACTTGAATTTGATATGTCACTTGACGAGGTGACAACCCAACATGTCTCATTGAAAGGCGGACAACCCAACTTGAATTTGATATGTCACTTTGAACGAGGTGACAACCCAACGTGTCTCTTTGAAAGGCGGATGATCCAACTTGAATTTGATATGTCACTTTGAACGAGTTGACAACCCAACATGTCTCATTGAAAGGTGGACAACCCAATTTGAATTTAATATGTCACTTTGAACGAGGTGACAATCCAACGTGTCTCATTGAAAGGCGGACGACCTAACTTGAATTTAATATGTCACTTTGAACGAGGTGACAACCCAACGTGTCTCATTGAAAGGCAGACGACCTAACTTGAATTTAATATGTCACTTTGAACGAGGTGACAACCCAACGTGTCTCGTTGAAAGGCGGACGACCCAACTTGAATTTCATATGTCACTTTGAACGAGGTGACAACCCAATGTGTCTCATTGAAAGGCGGACGACCCAACTTGAATTTGATAAGTCACTTTGAACGAGGTGACAACCCAACGTGTCTCATTGAAAGGAGGATGACCCAACTTGAATTTGTCATATCACTTTTAACAAGGTGACAACCCAATGTGTCTCATTGAAAGGCGGACGACCCAACTTGAATTTGATAAGTCACTTTGAACGAGGTGACAACCCAATTTTAAAAAAATATGTCATTTTGAATGGGATGACAACCCAATTTTTAAAAAATGTGTGATTCTGAATGGGATGACAACCCATTTTTTTAAAAAATGTGTCAATTTGACACGGTAACAACTCAACATGTCAGTTTGACAAGTTGACAACAACTTTAACAAGGAAATGCACTTGGCAAGTATTTAGAAAGGTGGGTGCTTGCCCCAATTTTATTTTAAACAATGAAGCATATGAAGAGAGAATCAAGTCTTGACTGCAGTTGGTATCAACAATTAGCATTACATGAAAATTTTGCTAATTTGCTTCTCATTTAACAAAGATTGACTTCGAGGTAATTCCTATAGCTTCAAGTGGTACCTCAAACATACCTAAGTATCGACAAGATTTATTCATCTTGCTTCAAACAAAGGTTTTGAACTATACCTATCCTCATATTTCAAGTGCCCTCACCACAAGGAAAATCCTCACTTGCTCACATCTGAAGTATTTTGATTTGAGGATACTGTCAAAGAACACTCTCACTCAAAAAAAATATTCAATGCATGTAATTGTGATGTCATATGCTTGGCCTTCATGTAAATCTCCACTAATGTGAGAACATTTGAAATGAGATCACGTAGGGCTTGTATTCGGCTTGTAATGTAGGCTTAGGGACAGATAGGATATTCATTTTGGATGAAAGTGACTTAATCCTTCCTTGAGCGTTGCACTGGCTTTGTGCTTTTGTTGCGCTTTTAGTGCTTGAACTTTTCGTTGTCCCTTTCTTTTGTTTTGACTTCTTTTGAATCTTTGCTTATCGGAGTCTTCTCTCTCTTTTTCTGATATTTTCTTCTTTCTTCAACTTCTCCATTATTGTTGGAGTGCTTTTCTTTGCTTTTTCTCCTTGTCTTGACCTTGTGGAGAGTTTTTGACTCCTTTCTTTTCTTCTGAAGTCATTTTGTATCCTTGACTTTCAGGGATGCAACAACTTTGGCTTTTAACAGCTTCCAACTTGAATCTTCTCATGTAATTTGTACGTCTTCAGTGCTCTCAAGGAGGCCAGGCCAAGAGAGGATAGTGCATGTAAGCACTCAGAAAAGTATATGCTAAAATGTGGTTATCAAAAAAAGAGGCTTCAGGCTCAAAGGGGGACATACTAGGAATTAATGTCATTTGGTAGGCATTGAAAGGCACAACCGGGTCAAAAAAGGCCTACGATCCTTTCCCAAATCAAAGATTACTCAGGGTTTCGCCTCAACAAATATTTAGGCCAAGTTCTAGATCAGCAGTGAAATACAATTGAATATTAGCTAAAGCTCACCACACAATGCACATGAAACAATAAGGATGATTTTATTCTTACCTTGAATGCATGCAAGAGATTATTTTCTAGTGTCACAAAGATATGACTAAGAGGTACCAAAAGAATCTATGGTTCACCCCGAAGTCAACATTCTCAATCAATTATTTTGCACATTTCTAACTGTTTTGGCACCAACCAAGTCAAAGATGTGATTCTTAAAAAAAAAAATTGAATAAGGGATACCGAATCCAAGAAGGACTGCCTACGTATCTCACCCCGAGGAATGAGAATCAGGTGTGCGTAGTTCATGCAGATATGACATAAAATATTCAACTTTGAAAGAATGTCAGATATATGCACAAAAAATAATGCAAAGAAAAATGAATGAAAATAGGATAGTCATGAAAAAATTATAAAATGAAAGAGTGTCACAACTCAATTAAAAGCTCTCCTTATTTGTCTGTTTGACGCTTCATGGAGTTCAACATCAGACGTTTCTCTCATTGCTGTTATGGTGGAATTTTTGAGGATCTTCCTCAAAAATTCTGCCCCAGTTTTGACTTCAACAACTCTGTGTATTCAATTTTGTGACAAACATAATCTCCTGTAGAATTTTTGAGACCTTCTCAAAAATTCTGCCCCAGTTTTCATTGCAAATAATTGAAAAGCTTACGGAGAATATGATCGAGCCAATGTGGCGCCTACGTATCACGTTGAGCCAGAAATCAGGTCAAACATAGTTCCAACTTTTGGAATAAATAATTATATTTACAGCAAAATATGTATACAAAAATCAAATAAATATGGACAAAACAAATTAGGTAGCATTTAGAACATAAACAATGCATAACGCGTCTTAGTATACATATGACCTTTTAAGCCAAAGGTGAGACAAGGTGGTCTCACTAATGGATCCAATACTGTTTGAGTATCGGGTCAACTTAGGTCAATGCCTAATTAAGAGTTTTGGTTTAGCTCTACGCTAGGTGTCTAAGAGTGGGCTTTCTTTGAAATAGAACAGGTCCCAAGCGGACAACTTGGGTTGAAAATACGATAGCCACTGAACGCATGACATACCCGTAAACTATCATATTTTTGAGAAAGTGTTATTTGTGAAAAGAGGCCACAGGATTGTGAACCCCTATTAAAGATAAATAAAATCGCATGCCATGTGGTGGAAAGATGCTATGTATGCAATGACAATATACATATGATGCAATAAATAATGAATGAATAATCTAATAAATGTAAGGAATATACAATTTACAAATAATCAACAAAATATACAAAGTGCAAATAAAGAATTAATTAAATAATGAGCAAAAAATTATAAAAAAGTAAAAACTACTCAATTGAAAAAATAAATCCATAATGGTTAGAACCTTGATTATCCCTAGCAGAGTCGCCATTCTATTATATCCGATAGGACACAACTTTCGAGACTCTCAAAATAATTAAATAAAAAATTATTTAAAAATAATATAAGAGAAAAAGAGAGTCACCACCTAATTTTAGGATAATTAGAAAACCTTATTAACAATTGAACAAATTTTAGTCTACGAAATCAATTAGATTCTAGGTAAGGGTTCAAGTTATTTCGAAGGAAAGGGGTTAGGTATCCTTCAGAATCCACAACGGTGGTTCTCGGCTGAACTCATTTTTTCAATTGAAGAGGAGATAAAATAAATGTCCCAATTCTTCAGAATTAGAGAAAATGACTCTCCAAAACTCAAAGAATATAAGGAAAAGCTTTTTATAAAATAGCCTAATATTTGCCTGTTGTTAGCTAAAAATGAATAAATAAAAATGAAAATATTACAACACTATGTTTAAATTTTGTGATAAAATTTAGTTGTCGAAAGAGTTGGTACATTGTTGGATCTTCACTTCACTTTGTCTCTTCTCTTTTTCCAGTTCTTAACTAGTATTTATTTTTATTTGCCAACTTGTAATTATTAGTTAATGTTATTTGCTATATCATCAGCTTGGTGGGGCGAAGTTTTAATTTTACCAAATGAAAAAAGACACGTAATAAGTAATTTTTTTAAAAATAAAATATAGAGGAGTATATTAGTTTCAAGGTTGTAAGTGAGCCAAACAGGTAGATGGAGGGTATTTTTAGACTTTCTTTCTATAGTTTAGGGGTATTTTTTGCCCTTTTTCATTTTTTGTTAACTTGAAGGGCATTTTAGTGCCTAAAGATGGATGTCAGGAGTATAATAGAGCCAATAGGTTGTAATGACCCTTACGGTCATGTACGCATTTTCTCCTTTCTTGAACTGTTAGAAGTTACCTGTAGCGGCCCCAAGTCATTTATGGCTTATCGGGACCGATAGTTCAGTGCCCGGGCCGTTTGTTTGGTCTTTACAGCCGTTCCTCATTTTAGAGCTTCAACTTTGGAAATCGTTGACTTTAGTCAACATTCTTGGTAATATCAAAACATTAAACCAAGGTTCTAGGTCAAAGGAGTCCCTTACACAAAAGTTCGAGTTAAATAAATGCCTCGTGTAACACCTCGCCCATTTGGAAGGTTTAAATTAACCCATACCTTTGGGGTAAGACTAATAGTGTCTAATATACTAAGAAGGATGTGTTATGAGGTATTATAATCGCAAAATGGTCATATGATAGGTTTTGAAGTCAAGCAAGTTGCGAAACAAAAGTCGAAAAAAGTTATTGTAAATTCCTTTAAGGAATTGTTTTTAAATTTGTGTTAAATGTTTTGAGGTATTTATCCCAATCTATAAAGAATTAGTGGCCCCCCAATAAACCAAATCGAAGGTCTACGAGTCTAGTTTCCAACGCACTAAACCGTTCCTCCATACGACTTCAGAATAGAGAGATATTCACATTTTTGTAAGACTGCACAAGCAGGCACGTCAAGGTGGGTCCCCCATCCCAAGTAGGTTTAGCTTTATAAAAGCTGATTTCCCTTCGTTTTAACTCATAATTTTCACCCAAAACCTACTGAAAATCAGAGAAAAAGTCCCTAAATAATCCATGGATTTTGATGCTTTCAATTTTGAAGTTGCTCTACGTCGCGAGCTCGTCATTTTGGTGTAGTTTGTCCCGTCGATTTCATGGCGTATCTTAGTGGGTGTTGATTCAGCGAGCTAGCATGTGTTTATTGGGTATTTTTCAGTAGCTAAGGAGTTATATTGGCAAGGTAAGGATCCCGTACACTTATCTATTTGTTAAATCGAGATTCTAAGCTTCTAGTCACGAAAAGTCATATTTTTCGATAACTTGTAGTAGTTTCTTGTTGGACTTGGATCTGTTTGTTGCTCCTGCAAGGAGGCAGGTTGTTTAGCTTGGGATATTGAATATTTTTATCCAGGAAATCTCTCCCCTACGATCCTCCTTCGTAATTACATGTTCTAGTATCATTTTTACAGCTTTTCGGGCCACGAAGTGGTGTTTTGGATATTGTGGCTTTGGACAATCCCTTTATCTTATTATGTTTGGTTATTGTTATGGTGTACAGGTTGTGGTAAGGTGCTGGAGGGATTGGGAAGTTTGTGCGATTCTTATTGGGATCACATACGATAGTGATTGGATTGAACAACGTGAAGTACGCCTTGAAATAGTTCCTCGGGAGCTCGTCGCTCCTTTGAGATGTGGTTAACATATTGTTGTTGGATTTAGCTGCCATTTATTATTGTTATTGGCCTCATTTTATGCTTTGGAGTTGGCTGGTCGCGAGTGTGACATTAACACTTTATCAATTGGCTATGGCTCGTTCCTGCAGCCTTGTCGATTCTAGCAATTGTTCCATTACCTTGGTTGGTCAGGCTTCATAGAGACGCCTTTGGAGCTTCAGTTGAAAGTATTTTTTTGTGATTCGGAGCTTCCCGAAGCAGTTCAAGCCTGGACAACGCCGTTCCCGCAGCTAGTCATTGGATAACAGGTAGGTTATGGCTTTACCTACCTAGACTCTGCGTATATAGGCTATAACTGCATTAATTAACATCCTAGGGTGGGTTGTTATAGGTTGGTACCCCAGACCTTGTCTGCCTTGTTCGCCCGTTTAATTCATACGTTGTTTGTAGTATTCGCGTAGTATATTACCCTTGTGGTCCTGTATGGCCTTGTATTGACTCTGGAACATAGATGGTGGGTTATTTGGGAATGTCCGCGAGATCCAGATATAGAGATGATACTTTTAGGTTGGTTATGTCTGTTGAGTAGCTGCTGGGCCTGTGTAGGGTTGATAGGAGTTGTTGTGAGCCGTTGGGCTACTTTTATATTTGTGTACGAGCATATCATACATGAAAAAGGTTTTCCCCAGCATGTTTTACTACAGTTTTGGCTACGAGCCACTACAGACAGTTTTCCTAAATTTGCATGGCCCCAAGGGCCCATTTTTGGTACTGTTGATGATAGAAAAGGGGATTTTTGGATGTTTTTGCACTGATTTTATTACTGGTATTAGTCTCTGCCAGGCAGAGCACCAGACTTGATTTTATTACTAATACTAGTCTCTGCAGGGCGGAGCACTAGACTTGATTTACTACAGTTTTAGACCCGGTTATGACCGGTCAACCTTGGAGGGGTTTTTGAGGCATTTTCTACTACTTTAGTCCTGGACAGGGTCTGGGCATGCATATTCAAGACTGGATCTCTATCTTGATCCCCGACTTGCTTCCGGATGACATGTCTTGATATTGAGTTTTAGTATGGGGTCCGGGACCTCCATGGACCTTGCCGCTCCGGGCCTGGGGCTTTGGACTGCGTGTGCCGGAGGGAGGGTATACGACAGAGTAGAGGTATACAGGCAGTATCCTTCCATGGAACCTACCTGCTGGGCCTGATCGGCACCGGAGGAGGTACATACAGAGTTACCATTTCACCTGAGATCTTCATGCATCATATCATTCATTGTTTGAGGCTCCACCCTTGTTTGCTATTTGTTGATTGTACGCTCTGGTAGTATGGGATGCCGGATGGTTTGTTTAAACTTGATTGCATTCCTCGATTGTATGGGCGGCCGTTGGGACTGTAGGTAGCCTATATTTACTCCTATCTTTATTTAGAGCTTGTCTTGGCACTCGGTTAGCGAAGGATTAGTGATGGTTAACCGGTTGAGGCTTCGGTTGTGGGATGTATGATTATTGAGAGGGCTAGGGAATCCTATCTTATTGAGGCACTTTTGTGTGGCCTTCTGAGCAGAGTGTGAGATTTTAGTTCTATTCTTGTGGGAATTTGAGTGGTATCTCTCGGTTATTATGGTCTAGTTATTTCATCCTAGGGTTGTACTTGTGAGGTGATTCCCTGGTTATGCTATCATGTTATTGGATTGGTGTTATGATTTCCTTATACTTGTTGATTCCATTTTGAGTATGTTAGACTGCTTTTCGTCTTTTCTACTTACTTATATTGTTGTGCAAGGACTCCAGGTGCGTTCTCCTTTCCTTCACCTGCGATTCTGTGTAATTGTATCTCTGTGCTAGCATGTTTTACTTGTAGCTTTTGATTGTCTATTCTCTGTGCTAGATCCTTGTGCTTCTTTTATTGCTTCAGTGACTGCTTTCTTGCTAACTATTACTTACTGCTTTTATATCTTATATGCACTCAGTCGACCGATGATGCCTACTGAGTACCCGTTGTTTTGGTGCTCATACTACACTTCTGCACTTTCTGTGCACATATTAGTTGAGTTTTCGCCATTGATCATTTTGGAGACTCGTGCAGATTTTGTGGATATTCGAGACTAGGGTGAGCGCCTGATAGTCGGAGCTTGACCACATCTCAACTTTTGTACTGTTACTCCTTGTACTTTCGGAGATGAACTTGTATTGTATTTGGTTATTTCTAGCACTTGTACTCTATTAGAAGCTTTTGTAATATCGATAGCAAGTCTTAGGGTTGGTGTAGTTTCCTTTTATGTATATATTTTAGTTTTGCTTTCGCTTGGTCTACCTTTACATTCCGCTTCCACTTATTTCTACTTGCTGGTGCGTTTTAGTTAGGTAGTAGCCCATTACTAACCATTTTGGGCTACGGGAATTGGTTCGCCTACTGAGGGGTTGTGGGTGCCATTATGACCTGAGAAATTAGGTCATGATAACTTGGTATCAGTGCTCTAAGTTCACCGGTGTCGTGGTACAGAAACAAGTGTCTAAGTAGAGTCTCGCGGATCAGTACGATGACGTCCGTATCCTATTTGCAGGAGGCTACAGGGCATTGTTAGGAAAAGTTTTATCTTCTTGACTCCTTATCGTGCGTTCCTAGCTTTATTGACTTCTAAAACTTTGGTTGTTCATTCATTATCAGATGCGATAGCGGTTGGTGCCGAGGCTTCTGTGCCTATTACTTCAGTGCTTCCGTCAGTGCCAGGATTTCAGAGTGAGGGTTTACCGCACCAGATAGGGGGTGTGGGGTCAGCCCAACCTCCAATTGGATTTATAGCGACCTCAGCACTTTAGGACACCGTGGCTAGGACTCTAAGTCCTCCGGTGAGTGTTTCAGTACCTAGTTCTGTGAGTGGTGCTTCAGTTAGGGTTGAGCTTCCAGTTCTTCAGCAAGGTTGTCTTTCGGTATTGGAGTATGAGGCAAGATTTCACGACATGGTTAGGCGTACTGCTAGGGATGTACCTTCAGAGTTTTATAGGGTTCAAAGTTTTGGATGTTTGATTTTACCGCTCCATTTGGCGACCGAGCACTTGGTTACAGTCGGGACAACTTTCCTTCAGGTAGTTGACCATGCTTGGGCCGTTGAGGGTTTGTGCTGTGAGGCTTATGGAGGTGGTGCTCGGAAGCGTCATCTCCAGGATAGTTCTTGAGGTTCTCAGACTCGAGGTAGGGGATTCTCCACCAGAGATAGGTTCCATTGCTTTTTGTCTACGGGGCTAGTTTTGGTTGCTCCACGGGTTCCAGAGGGTGTTGGTACAGGACATGTTGAGCAGAGCAGGCAGGGTATGAATCATATCCTATGGGGTTTGCCTTCAGAGGGTGTAGGCCATGGTGGCCAGTCAGGTTCAGTGTGATTTTCCCGTCAGACTTCATCTAGTAGAGGCTGTTTTCGGTGTGGTGAGTGTAGGCACTTTGCTAGGAATTGCCCCATGATTGTGTATCTCAGATAACCTAGTTGTTATCATTGTGGAGAGATTGGTCACCTTTATAGAGTTTGTCCCCAGCTAGGGTCTGTTGGGCCTTCAGTTTCGACCACTCAGTCCAGAGTTAGATTCCGTCAGCTTGATGCTCCTCTTGGTGGGCTAGAGGTAGAGGTTCTTGACACGGTTGCTCCAGGTCAGCCCTTTGCTACCTTCGACTTGTGTTAGTCCCGCTCGTGTTGCGATTCTATCCCTTCTATCGTGTAATTGCTTACATGCTTACCTGCTACTTGTTTAGTTATTTGGCTACCTAAATTGTAGTATCGATGTGTTATTTTATTGGTAGTTTATTCTTTAGTAATGGATGGGGTGAGTTAGCCCTGTTAGGTGTTTTACCCGAGTTGTAGCTTGTGAGTAGGCTTTGTAGAGCTCGCTTCCTGTTTGTTGTGGTTCTAGGCTTGATTTGAGTCTTCTTTTCTAGTGGTCCTAGATGGTTATTGCCTAGGCCATTATCTAGCGTGGCTAGAGATCCGTGTGATGGTTCGGTGTATTACCGGTAGTTGGGCCGGAGTTGAGATTTTGCCTTAGTTGGGAGATATTGGTTATGCTAGTGTGCATAGACCGGTTTAGCCTCCCGAGTGTCTAGAGTCAACCCTCTTTGTTGATTAGTTTAGGAGGTTGGTAGGTATGTGGGTTGTTCCCATAGTCTCCTCCAGTTCCTGGTCCATTGGGTGTTTTGTTGTATCCCCAACTCCAGTTGGAACGACTCTTGATTGTAGTTCTTTGGATGAGCTCTTGATATTGGCATCGTGATTGGGTGTTGACTTTAGCACTTCCGACTAAGTGTTGATCGTAACCTCATGTTTAGGGTGTATTCGTAAGCATTTTGGGTGAGTTAGGCATCCAACCCATTCTTCTCCAGCTTTATTGAGTTTGACGTGTAGCTATGAGAAGTAAGGTAATGGCTTCAGGTTCTTATTTGAGAAAGGATTTGTAAGGTTTGGTATGTGCTAAGGAAGGATTTTTGTTTAGTTGAAAAAGGAGGGAGATGACTCTTTGTTTGTGTTTATGTGTCCTAGTAGTTGGCTGAGTTGGCGATGAAGGTTTGCTTTGGGATTGTGTGCTGGTGATTTGATTCAACCGTCTACACATTGCCGTGTGTTTTCCATCGATTGATTTTTTTTCCAGTAGCAGCTGGTGTTGGTAACTTGCATATTCAAGCCTAGTTGGCTTGGGTTCTTAAGGGTTCATTGGCAGCATACGGGTTTGACCAAGGCTTTGGTTGACAGTTTTGAAAGTTGGGGTTCAGAATCATGGCTTGGCAGGTTACATTGGATTGTTCGTGGCAGTTTCTATTTGGTTGCAGCATCCTAGTGCTGGGAGGCAGTGGGTGCGGGCAACTTAGCTTCTTTACTTCAGTTGTGGATGCGACTATTGGCCTTGGAAACCTAGTCCTTGGCTAACCTCTGCAAGAGGTGGGATATTCCAGATTTCAGCAGTGTTCCCATTAGTACGAGGTCCTTCTACCATGGTTGGACAGACTCAACAGCGTAAGTTTGAGCTTCAGCAGTGGTGTATGCTGTATGTTGTCTTCTTGTGCGGGTTGAGACTAGCGAGGCTATTTTGAGTTCTGATGATACGTAGAGACTAGTAATCGCCATTCGTTTGCCGAGGATTTGAAAGCTTGGTAAATTGATTCCTCCGGAGTTATTGTTTATGTGGGGTTGCAGTATAGGTTAGACTCGGCCAATATGGACTAGAAGTTCGTTATGATATATGCTTCGAAGTGATTGGTTGTTCGCGGATCTGGTAGAGCGCTTGATTCGAGCCAAAGGAATGAGTTAAAGGTATATGCAAAAATTTCTATGGCTAGATGGTAACTTTAAACCCCAAGCACCTTTTTCCTTTGCCTTTGGGGTGTTTGGACTTGATATTCGTGGCATGGTGGACTTCTTCCTGAGGTGAGATTCGTAAGGCGATTTCACATCCAAATGGTGTTCGAGTGTTCAGAATAGCAACAGTGTTTTCTAGAGTTGGGAGCTTAGCTCATGGTTATAGACTTCGTGGTAGGCTTACCACACTTCTTGCAGGATCGTGGTTTTGGTTTGGGTCTTTTGGGCAGGTTGCCCTGGTTCATTCACTTTCAGTTAGTGATTCAGACTTGGTATGGTTCAGCGAGGTTGACTTTGTTCGTTCTACAGTTTGGAAGTTTCTCCGTCAACACAGGGTGTTCTTTCATGCCTTTTCTAACCCTGGTGTGCAAACTTCAATAAGGTTGAGATGGGTTGTTTTGTTAGGTTCAGTTAGCGAGTTTGAAGTTAGCAAAAGTGTTCGTTCATTGGTTGATAGTCAGTCAGGGAAGGTAACTTTACTTTTCAATGATATGCTATGGGTTGTTATCTTGGATGGCAAAGTCTAGTAGCTTATATGCAGCTTCCTGTTTGTGGTGCTAAAGGATTCAGTTCAGAATAAAAAAGGGTTTTGCGGAACAACGGGTTCAGGAGTTAGAGTTTTGGGTTGATGGATTTTCTGGTAAACTTGGTATGGTTTTGAGGATTTGAGTTTTGTGTGTTGATCGCCTTGGTGCTTTGGTTTTGGTGTTGTATCGGTGCTTTTTGGTTGAGATTCTCGAGGTTCAGTTTGGGTTGGAAGATCTTTGAAGGTTGAAATGTAGCTTGGCTAGTAAGAAATTAAGGCTGGGTTGCTTTCTTTGGTTCTGTTCTGTTGGGTGTTGTCCCGTCGTGATGGCTACCCAGGTTGTCCGAGAGAGTAGTGCGGGCATTGTATCCGCTGTTCTTAAATCTCTAGTGTTTTTTTCTTTCCTGACTTTTGGGGACGAAAGTCTTTATTAGTAGTGGATGATGTAGTGACCCTTCCGGTCATGTCCATATTTTTGCCTTTCTTGTACCGTTAGAACTTACCTGTAGCGGCCCCAAGTCATTTATGGCTTGTCAGGATCGGTAGTTCAGTGCCCGGGCCATTTGTTTGGTCTTTATGGCCGTTCCTCAATTTAGAGCTTCAACTTTGGAAATCGTTGACTTCAGTCAACATTCTTGGTAATATAAAAGAATTAAACCAAGGTTCTAGGTCAAAGGAATCCCTTACACAAAAGTTCGAGTTAAAGAAATGCCCCGTGTAACACCTCGCCCATTTGAAAGGTTTAAATTAACCCGTACCTTTGGGGTAAGACTAATAGTATTTAATATACTAAGAAGGATGTGTTATGAAGTATTATAATCGCAAAATGGTCGTATGATAAATTTTGAAGTCAAGCAAGTTGCGAAACAAAAGTCGGAAAAAGTTATTGTAAATTCCTTTTAAGGAATTCTTTTTAAATTTTGGTTAAATGTCTTGGGGTGTTTCTCCCAATATATAATAAATTAGTGGGACCACAATATACCAAATCAAATATATACGAGTCTAGTTTCCAACTCACTAAACCGTTCATCCATACGACTTCAGAATAGAGAGATATTCACATTTTCGTAAGACTGCACAAGCAGGCACGTCAAGGTGGGCCCCCCATCCCAAGTCAGTTTAGCTTTATAAAAGCTGATTTCCCTTCGTTTTAACTCATACTTTTCACCCAAAATCTATTGAAAATTAGAGGGAAAGTCCCTAAATAATCCATGGACTTTGATGCTTTCAATTCAGAAGTTTAACGGAAGTTGCTCTACGTCGCGAGCTCGTCAATTTGGTGTAGTTTGTCCCATCAATTTCATTGCTTATCTTCGTGGTTGTTGATGCAGCGAGCTAGCATATGTTTTTTGGGTATTTGGCAGTAGCTAAGGAGTTATATTGGCAAGGTAAGGATCCCGTACACTTATCTATTTGTTAAATCGAGATTCTACGCTTCTAGTCACGAAAAGTCATATTTTCCGATAACTTGTAGTAGTTTCTTGTTGGACTTGGATATGTTTGTTGATCCTGCAAGGAGGCAGGTTGTTTTGCTTTGGATTTTGAATATTTTTGTCCAGGAAATCTCTCCCCTACGATCCTCCTTCGTAATTACATGTTCTAGTATCATTTTTACAGCTTTCCGAGCCACGAAGTGGTGTTTTGGATATTATGGCTTTGGACAACCCCTTTATCTTATTATGTTTGGTTATTGTTGTGGTGTACTGGTTGTGGTAAGGTGCTGGAGGGATTGTAAAGTTTGTGCGATTCTTATTGGGATCACATGCGATAGTGATTGGATTGAACAACGTGAAGTACGCCTTGAAATAGTGCCTCGGGAGCTCGTCGCTCCTTTGAGATGTGGTTAACATATTGTTGTTGGATTTAGCTGCAATTTATTATTGTTTTGGCGTCATTTTATACTTTGGAGTTGGCTGGTCGCGAGTGTGACATTAACACCTTATCAATTGGCTATGGCTCGTTCTTGCAGCCTTGTCGATTCTAGCAATTGTTCTATTACCTTGGTTGGTCAGGCTTCATAGTGACGCCTTTGGGGCTTCAGTTGAAAGTATTTTTTTGTGATTCAGAGCTTCCCAGAGTAGTTCAAGCCTGGACGACGCCGTTCCCGCAGCTAGTTGTTGGATGACAGGTAGGTTATGGCTTTCCCTACCTAGACTCTGAGTATATAGACTATAACTGCATTAATTAACATCCTTGGGTGGGTTGTTATAGGTTGGTACCCCAGACCTTGTCTGCCTTGTTCGCCCGTTTAATTCATATGTTATTTGTAGTATTCGTGTAGTAGTGTATCTTACCCTTGTGGTCCTTTGTGGCCTTGTATTGACTCTGGAACATAGATGATGGGTTATTTGGGAATGTCTGCGAGACCCGGACATAGAGATGATCCTTTTAGGCTGGTTATGTCTGCTGAGTAGCTGTTGGGCATGTGCAGGGTTGATAGGAGTTGTTGTGAGCCGTTGGGCTACTTTTATATTTTTGTGCAAGCATATCATCCATGAAAAAGGTTTTTCCCTGCATGTTTTACTACAGTTTTGGCTGCGAGCCACTACAAACAGTTTTCCTAAATTTGCATGGCCCGGGGGGCCTATTTTTGGTACTGTTGATGATAGAAAAGGGGATTTTTGGATATTTTTGCACTGATTTTATTACTGGTATTAGTCTCTGCCGGGAAGAGGACCAGACTTGATTTTATTACTGATACTAGTCTCTTCCAGGCAGAGCACTAGACTTGATTTACTACAGTTTTAGACTCGGTTACGCCCGGGCACCCTTGGAGGGGTTTTTGAGGCATTTTCTACTACTTTAGTCCTGGATTGGGTCTGGGCATGCATATTCGAGACTGGGTCTCTATCTTGATCCTGGACTTGCTTTCGGATGACATATCTTGATACTGAGTTTTAGTATGGGGTCTGGGACCTCCATGGACCTTACCGCTCCGGGCTTGGGGCTTCGAGCTGCGTGTGCCAGAGGGAGGGTATACAGCGGAGTAGAGGTATACGGGTAGTGTCCTTCCATGGAACCTACCTGATGGGCCCGATCGGCATCGGAGGAGGTACATATCGAGTTACCATTTCACCTGAGATCTTTATGCATCATATCATTCATTGTTTGAAGCTCCACCCTTGTTTGTTGTTTGTTGATTGTACACTCCGGTAGTTTGGGATGCCGGAGGGTTTGTTTCCACTTGATTGCATTCCTTGGTTGTATAGGCGGCTATTAGGACTATATGTAGACTATACTTATGTAGACTATACTTACTCCTGTCTTTATTTAGATCTTGTCTTGGCACTCGGTTGGCGAAGAATTAGTGATGGTTAATTGGTTGAGGCTTCGGTTATGGGATTTCTGATTATTGAGAGGGCTAGGGAGTCCTATTTTATTGAGGCACTTTTGTGTGGCCTTCTGAGCAGAGTGTGAGATTTTGGTTCTATTCTTGTGGGAAGTTGAGTGGTATCTCTAGGTTATTGTGGTCTAGTTATTTCATCCTAGGGTTGTACTTGTGAGGTGATTCCCTGGTTATATAATCATGTGATTGGATTGGTGTTATGATTTCCTTATACTTGTTGATTCCATTTTGATTATGTTAGACTGCTTTCCGTCTTTTCCTTTTACTTGAGGTTACCGGTGTACCACCATTTTATCAACTCTCTCTCTACTTACTTATATTGTTGTGCAAGGACTCCAGGTGCATTCTTCTTTCCTTCACCTATGATTCTGTGTAATTGTATCTCTGTGCTAGCATGTTTTACTTGTAGCTTTTGGTTGTGTATTCTCTAGGCTAGCTCCCTGTGCTTTTTTTATTGCTTCGGGGACTGCTTTCTTGCTATCTGTTACTTACTTCTTTTATATATTATATGCGCTCAGTCGGCCGATGATGCCTATTGGGTACCCGTTGTTTTGGTGCTCATACTACACTTCTGCACTTTCTGTGCAGATATTAGTTGAGTTCTCGCCGTTGATCTTGTTGGAGACTCGTGTAGATTTTGTGGATATTCGAGACTATGGTGAGCGCCTGACGGTCGGAGCTTGACCACATCTCATCTTTTTTACTGTTACTCCTTGTACTTTCTGAGGTGAACTTGTATTGTGTTTTATTATTTCTAGCACTTGTACTCTATTAGAAACTTTTGTACTATCGATACCAAGTCTTGGGGTTGGTGTAGTTTCCTTTATGTATATATTTGAGTTTTGCTTCCTCTTTGTCTACCTTTACATTCCGCTTATTTCTACTTGCTGGTGCATTTTGGTTAGGTAGTAGCCCATTACTAACCGTTCTGGGCTATGGGAATTGGTTCGCCTACTGGGGGTTGTAGGTGCCATCATGACCTTAGAAATTGGGTCGTGACATAGGTGGATGAAGGGTATTTTTATACCATTTTCAATAGGTGAAGGGTATTTATGCCCTTTTCCGTTGATTGAATCTCAAAATTTAACTATAACACATAAATTGAGACAAAAAAGTATTTAGCTAAGAGTATACTTGATTCCCAATTAAATACAAAAATATTAGACTAACAAAAGTTTTTCTCATAACTCATAACTCATAACACCTTTGTATCAAAATCAACAACAATTACCTACAAAATGCCTATTCTTTTTAACATTTTATATCAAAATTGAAATTAGATTATGAAATATCGGAAAATTGTCAATATAACAGTTAGCACAACAACAAGCACTTAAGTATCATACATACTTGGCGTGGGAGGTCCAACGGCCCGTGGCACAAGGCGTCGGATTTAGACAATCAACTGTGCAGGTATATTTGTCCTCCCACGACATTGTGCCACAGGCGTGGGAGGTCCGAAGTCCCGTCGGATCAGGCGTCAGATCTGGACAAAATCTTTTTCAGGAACTGATCAATTTCCAACGCCTTGTCCGACACCCATCGTGCCTCAGATGTCCAGTCAGGTGGCCCGTGGGATTAAGTTTAGCACAAAGTTTTCTCTCCCTTTCCTTGCACTTGCACGATTGTCACCTCACCCAAGCAATCAACATACAGAAATTTATAATCACAACATCAACCTATTACTCACACCAACACTACAACCCTAATTCCCAATTTTTAATTTCTACACACAAACACATAATCACACACATAGGCATAGTTCAAGTCTAGGGTTTAGGATTACACATAGGCTCAATTTCAAACCCACATATGCTTACAGACACCAAGAAGCAATTTAAAACCATGAGATAGTTTACTTACTCTTGGTATTGCGCAAAGTTTGAATAAAACTCGAGTTTTGGGTGCTTGGGTGAACTTTCTTAATGTTCCTTGTGATTGTGAAGAGTATATGGGATGTGAGAGGGGTGATTTGTGGTGACGATTATCGTGGGTTGAGGGATTTGGGGACTTGATCGTGCGTTTGTGGGGGAGAAACTTAGAAGGAGGGCTTGAGTGAGTATTGACCTCAATCAAAGTGAGGTCAAATGTGTATAAACGTGGGGAAAAAGGGAACGGGGTTCCGGGTCTGGTCAAGTCAGAAATTAAGAATTATTTCAAATTATTGACCATGTTGACCAAGCTAGACGACGGCTACATGACGCCCATGGGGCATGCGATGGCCTGTCGTGAGTAACTTACCTGGGCGTCTCAGGCTTGATTTCCATGCACATCAGGGTTACGATTTCCCATCATGTGGGGTGTGGGAATGGCCAGTGGCTTCCCAAACGAATTGTATTTTTGGCACGCCCTAATCCCACGGGCGTGGCACCTGCGATGGCCCATTGCAGAGCCCGTGGGACCCCTTTTTCTGCAATTCTGCAAGTTTTCCATCTCACTACACCTGCATATTTAAACACACATTAGTTCATGGATTGCCTCCCATGCAACGCCTAATTTAACATCGCGGCACGATGCAAGTTACTTGACTACTTAGACTTCATCAAGTTTCCTCATGGGTTGCCTCCCATCCAGCACTTGATTTAACGTTGCATAACGATGCAGGTCACTTGATTACTCAGACTTCATCAAGCTCCTTGTTTAGAATGAGTTCATTAAGTGTTCAAACTTCAATCTCTTTAAGCTCCTCTGCAGTTCCCAAATATGCTTTAATCCGCTTCCCATTCGCCTTGAACCTCTTTCCATCATGATTTACAAGTTCAACTGCCCCATATGGAAATACTTGTACCACTTTGAGTGGTACGATCCACTTGGACTTCATCTTGACAGGAAACAAGCGAAGTATGGAATTGAAAATTAGGACTAAGTCACTCAGCTGGAAATTTCTCTTTTCGATCATCCAATCATGATACAGTTTCATCTTCTCCTTGTACAATTCCAAACTCTCATATGCATTCAGGTGGAACTCATCTAACTCATTTAGCTTCCCATGCCGCTGAAACAATGCTTTAGACCAGTCTAAATTCAACTTCTTTAGTGCCCACATGGCCTTAAGCTCTAGCTCAATAGAAAGATGGAACGTCTTCCCAAACATAAATTGATATGGTGACATACTATTGGTGTCTTGTATGCAGTCCAGTACGCCCACAAAGCATCATTTAGTTTTTGTGACCAATCCATTCTATTGGCATTGAAAGTCTTTGACATGATTGACTTTATTTCGCAGTTGGAGACTTCCACTTGCCCACTAGTATGGGTATAGTAGGGGGTTGCAACCCTATGCTTCACTCCACATTTCTCTAGTAATGCACGAAACAACTTAATGTAGAAGTGAGAGCCTCTATCACTAATAGTTGCCCTTGGTGTAGCAAATCTGGAGAAGATGTTCTTTTTCAAAAATGCTGTGACACACTTACCCTTATTATAGGGAAGAGCAACCTCCTCTACCCACTTTGATATGTAATCAACAGCCATCAATATGTACCGATTTCCATTAGACATCACAAACGGGCCCATGAAGTCAATACCCCAAACATCAAACAGCTCGATCACATGGATAGAAGTAAGAGTAAGCTCATGTCTCCTTGATATGCTGTAATGAATGGGTCCGTCGTTATGGTTAAACCATTCGTGCAAATATTTAGAGTTAGAAAACTCCAGGTTTGGGAGTTTGAATTCTGGGCTAGGCTAGTCTCGACCGGTTTTGGAGCAAGGTATAGTCTAAGGCAATCCGGGTAAGGATTGGGTTAAGTGTTTTAATTTGAGATAGTTTTTCATTTAGCTAAGATATAAAGGAGTCTGAGGGACTTTTTATAATCGAATTCGGGTAAGTAGAACTCCCGATATTGAGGTTGATGTGAAGGGGTTATTCCGAGACGTCAGAAAAATAAGTGTGTTGTAAAATGAGGCAATTTGAGGGACTTTATGACTTTCTCTCCGTGTTAACCACCATAGCAATTGACACACTACCATAGCGACCTCTGCTGTAGCGGAGAAAATACTGCTACAACGGAAATCAATATCGATCAGCCTCTGCCTTAGCGGCCGACTTTGCTATGGCAGTACTGATATAGTGGAGCGGAGTGCTATAGCAGAGCATGATGGAATTTAATGCAGAAACTTCCCCAAAATAGTCAGTTTTCAACAAAGATGTTTTGGGAGAAGAAGATTACGATTTTGGGTGATTTCCATCAGTTTTACACTGTTTTTCATCCTAAAGGTAAGGTTTCTACTCCCCAACCTTTGTACTATCTTTCCTACGATTTAGAATTGCTAGGGGTGGACTTGGGGGAAGGTTTGGAATGATCTAGGAATGGAAGAATTCGGAGAAAAGAGGGATTCTAGGGTGCTAGAGTTCTTGGGTCTTGATTATTGATGATGGGTGATGATCACTTAGCCATAATTCTCTAAAGGTATCCGTAAAAATGATGAATTTAGGCGAATTAATGGTGGGGAAGCCCGAGAATGGGTGGAATAATCATAGGTTGGCCTGGGGATTGGGATTTTGTATAATCCGGATACTTTTGGGTCAGTAATTTATTATGGTTCACGCATATTTGTTTCTAGACAAAGAACACGCAAGTGATCCTGAAAAGGGGAAAGCTCTGGTTCAATAGACGTTGGAATATTTTGAGGTAGGTGATGGTTATTTATTCCTGTATGCATTATATATTTGTGTACTTTTGTCTAAGTGTTGTATGAGTTGCATGCTTAGGGAATGATTTAGGAATGTCTAAGGGTCCTGTTATCAGTCTTGTAAAATAAATTAAGTGTATTGCTTGTTGGCTTATAAGGTTGATTGTTCATTATTTGTGACAGTGGATTTTGTGTGACATTCGGTTGGCTCGGGTACCACGCCTAGTATGGGATAACAAATGGTTGGCTCGGGTACCACGCCTGGTATGGGATACTAACTCGTTGTCTCGGGTACCATGCTTGGTATGGGCTTATTTATTTTCATTGTGCATTTGATTTTGGTTCCATTAGTGGATCGGGCTGTGTTTATGATTTGTGATATTGCATATGGTCCTTAAGAGGCTGGGTTATTATTATTGGTCTCTGAGTTTGGTATTGGTGTAGACCGGGTTGCATATTTAACACTTAGGTGTTGTTTAGGGGGATCCCAACGTGGGTCCAGGATACGTGAAATGGTATATTTATTGATTAGTACTGATTGTTGATCATGGATATAAGAGTGGGGTACATGTGGGGACAAGCTAGGAAGGGACTTGTAGTCTAGGGATATCTGTTGGCTTGTTTACATGTTTCCTATACTTCTTCTTGGCTATTGTACTGTTCATATATTGCTTATTTGGAATTGGATGATGATCCTACCAGTACACGGTGGTTGTGTACTGATTCTGCACTTGCATTTCTTTTTGGTGAGTACATGCAATCTTCCAACGGTTGATGCATGACCTCATATGTAGGCCTAACGCATCAAGACATCAAGGGTGAGCTATTTTGGTCGAGCTTCCTTGGTTTTTTTTTGTACTAGTTGTAGACCACTTGTTTCAGGCTTAAACTCTGATTATTTACGTTAGAGTTGCATCCCCGTATTCTAGATTTTTGGTAGTGTTTTGGTACGATGACTTTCAGGTTCTAGGGAGTGATTTCTACAGGGTTTTTTATATTAGTGTTGATTTTGTTGATTATTGCTAGTTTTACTTATTGTACTCTTGTTTTGAGCTGTTAGAATGGTTAAGTTTGGGCTCGTTGATGGTTCGCTCACCCAGGGATGGGTGGGTGCCACTCACGGCAGTTTCGGTCATGACAAAGATAGTATCATAGCCCTAGGTTTGTTGATCTCATCGTACCAAAATAGGTCTAATAGAGTCTTGCAAAATGGTGTAGAGACGTCCGTACTTTTCCTCGAGAGGCTATAGGACTTTAGGAAAACTATCTCTTCTTTCTTTCTTCGTGCTATAATTTGATTCCAATTGGTATCTAGCAATACAAATTGGTATCTGACTCTTTCAGTTTTCTATCCGCAGATGGTTAACATAAGGAACAACGAAGCAAGAACAACGATCCCAGCCCCGGGTTTGGCGGTCAGAGGTAGAGGCAGAGGCAGGGGTAGGGGCAGAGGTCGGGGCAGAGCCATACCCGCCAAGGGTGGAGCTCAAGCGGTGGCAGAAGAGCGAGAAGCAACCCCTCCCCCACCTCAAGAAGAGGTTGTCGAAGAAGTGGAAGTTGCTGTTGCTGTTGAGGATGGAGGGGAACATGAGGAGGCAACACAGACTGGAGGTGCATGCCTTCCCCCTATGACACTCGAAGCATTTCAGTAGGTTTGGAACTTCCTGAGTGATTTGGTTGGTGCTGGAGTCACCCCCGCGGGTGTTGCATATCAGTCTCTGGGTACTCAACCAACAGTTACTATGGCTCCTAGGATGGATGCAGCTTCAGGCACTGGTGACTTCTTCAGGCCAATGCTAGGCCCGGTAATGACAAGGAATGAACATAAGATGCTGACTAAGTTCCTCAAACTGCAACCTGCTATGTTTCAGGGTACTGATAAGGAAGATGCTTATGAGTTTATCTTGGATTGCTATGAAAGGTTACACAAGTTGGGTATCGTGCCATAACATGGGGTTGAGTTTATCACATTTCAGCTGCAGGGCGATGTTAAACAATGGTGGAGGTCTCAGGTGGAATGTCGACCATCGACCTTTCTTCCATTGACTTGGGAGGATTTTCATGCTCTCTTCTTGGAGAAGTATGTACCACGTACTTTGAGGGATAGGAAAAAGGATGAGTTCTTGAATCTGGAATAGGGTAGCATGTCGGTCTCTGCTTAGAGGCAAAGTTTCATTCCTTGTCTCGTTTTGCTACGCAGTTGTTGGGGTCTGAGGAGGAGAGGATCCGACTGTTTGTCAAGGGCTTGAACACCGATTTGCAAGTATTATCTGTACACATGACTTCAGCAGAAAAGGGCTTCAATGAGGTAACAGATTATGTTAAGAAGTTAGAAGTGGTCAAGCAAATGGGGCAGGCTAAGGTGTTAGCCAAGAAGCACCGAAATGATGGAAACTTCAGTGGCTCGTACTTCAGGGGCCATAATCAGCAGGTGTACTCATCCCGTCCTATTCAGTCAGCTCTGCCAGCTGCTACAGGTGGTTGTCCGGGAGTTAATCAACAGTTTTCAGCTCCTACAGGCCAGGGAGCTTCGTACACATCTACCAGCAGGCCTATACTTAATCGTGGTTGTTTCTATTGTGGTGATCTGGGCCACTTTAAGAGGGAGTGCCCTTACATGTAGACTGGTAATTAGGTTCAGCAGCAATCTAAGGCTGTGGTCTCGGCAGGTAGAGGTGGTTATGCTAGAGGTCATCCACAAGGTAGGCGAGGTAACTTTAATGGAGGTCGGGGAGACAGAGGGAAATATGGTGTGGGCAGGGGTGTGGCACATCCATCCAAGGAAGTAGCTCAGATTCATGACGGAGCTCAGTGTTATGCATTTCCAGGAAGGTCCGAGGCTGAGACATCAGACGGGTGATCACATGTACCATTCTAGTCTATGATAGGATGTCTTCCATTCTTTTTGACCAGGTTCTACATATTCATATGTGTTTGTGAATTTTTCTTTGGGTATGGATTTGATTTGTGATATCCTTGATTCCCCTATCCATGTTTCCACCCCAGTTGGAGAGTCCGTGATTGTGACTCATGTCTACTGTAATTGTTCGGTTGTATTTGTGCGGTTGCATACTTGGGTAGACTTGGTAATTATGGATATGGTAGAATTCAATGTCATTTTGGGCATGACCTGGTTATTCCCTTACCATGCTGTGTTGAATTGTAACACCAAGAATATGGCTCTAGAGATTCTGGGTAAGGATAGGCTAGAGTGGGAAGGTGTGTACAGGCCTAAGCCGACTAAGATAATATCATTTGTTTGGGCTAGGAAGCTAGTTGGGAGAGGGTGTCTAGACTTTTTGGCTCATCTCCGGGATGACAGTGTGGAGTCCCCATCTATTGAGTGAATTCGAGTTGTTTCAGAGTTCCGAGAGGTGTTCCCAGTGGATTTGTCTGGTATGCCTCCGGACAGGGATATCGATTTTTGTATTGACTTGAAGCCGGGCACTCGCCAATTTCCATTCCTCCATATTGTATGGCTCCGACAAAGTTAAAGGAACTTAAGACTCGGCTCCAGGAACTCCTAGATAAGGGATTAATTCTTCCGAGTGCTTCGCCTTGGGGTGCTCTGGTCTTGTTTGTAAAGAAAAAGGATGGTAGTATGCGGATGTGCATAGATTACATGCAGTTGAATAAGGTGACCATATGGAATAAGTACCCTTACCCCGTATAGATGATTTGTTTGACTAGTTACAGGGTGTATCTGTGTTCTCAAAAATCAACTTGAGGTCAGGGTATCATCAGTTGAAGATTAGGCCCGAGGATATTCCTAAGACTGCTTTTCAAACTCGATATGGGCATTACGTGTTCTTAGTGATGTCATTTGGGTTGACTAATGCACTGAGAGCATTCATGAGTTTGATGAATGAGGTGTTTAAAGCTTATTTGGATTCATTTGTCATAGTTTTTATTAACGATATTTTGATCTACTCCAAGAGTAGGGAGGAGCATGCCAGACATCTCCGTATTGTGTTGGAATTGTTGAGGCACCAGAAACTTTATGTAAAGTTCTCTAAGTGTGAATTATGGTTGACTTTGGTTGCATTCTTAAGGCATGGGGTGTCAGAAAAAAGGGTGATGGTGGATTCCCAGAAGATTGAGGCAGTCAAGAGTTGGGTCCAACCTAGCTCTGTGACTGAAGTAAGGAGTTTTATTGGGCTAGCAGGCTACTATTGTAGGTTTGTCAAGGACTTTGCATCTATTGCCACTCACTTGAAAAGGCTGACTCAGAAAGAGGTACCGTTTGTATGGTCCAACAAGTGTGAGGAGAGCTTCCAAAAGCTCAAGACACTTCTGACCACGATTCCTATTTTGTCTTTGTCGGTTTAAGGTAAGGACTTTATTATTTATTGTGATGCTTCATATTCGGGTTTGGGTTCTATGTTAATGTAGGACAGGAATGTGATAGCCTAAGCATCCAGGCAGCTGAAAGTTCATGAGAGAAATTACCCAACCCACGACTTAGAGTTGGCAGCAGTGGTGTTTGCACTCAAGATTTGGAGACACTATCTCTATGGTGTCAAGTGTGAGGTGTTCACTGATCATCGCAGTCTGCTGTATGTTTTCACTCATAAGGACTTGATTCTGAGGTAGAGAAGGTGGATGGAGTTGTTAAAGTACTATGATGTGACCATTCTGTACCATCCGGGTAAGGCTAATATGGTGGCAGACGCATTGAGCCGAAAGGTAGTTACCATGGGCAGGTTTTCTTATTTGGGGGTGTCCAAACGACCATTGGCAAGGGAGATTCAGACTTTGGAATCTAGATTCATGCACTTGGGTATCTCATAAAAGGGTAGGGTGTTGGCCAGTATTGAGGTCAAAATCACATTCATAGAAGAGATAAAGGCTAAACAATTTTAGGATTCGCAGTTGAGCAGGCTTCGGAGCAAGGCAATATCCGGAGAGTCCAGGGATGCCACGTTCGATTCTGGCGGCATGTTAAATTTCAAAGGAAGGATTTGTGTTCCTCGAGATAATGAAATCATTCAGAAAGTGTTAGCAGAGGCTCATAGCTCACGGTATTTGATTCATTCAGGTGTAACCAAGATGTATAAGAATTTAAGGAAGTTTTACTGGTGGCCCAGGATGAAAAGAGACATAGCTGAGTTTGTGTCCAAATGCCAAAATTTCCAGAAGGTAAAATATGAGCACCAAAGACCTGCATGGCTACTTCAGAGAATGCCCATTCCAGAGTGGAATTGGGAAAGGATAGCCATGGATTTTGTGGTGGGTCTTCCCAAGACCTTGGGGAAGTATGACTCTATTTGGGTCATTGTTGACAGGCTGACCAAGTCAGTTCATTTTATTTCAGTCAGGGTGGATTACAATTTGCAGCAATTGGCTAAGATCT
This sequence comes from Jaltomata sinuosa, assembly GCA_003996215.1. Lineage (NCBI taxonomy): Eukaryota > Viridiplantae > Streptophyta > Magnoliopsida > Solanales > Solanaceae > Jaltomata > Jaltomata sinuosa. The sequence goes on from QJPP01004156.1 coordinate 39,441, forward strand.
ATGTGAAAGAGATCGTGAGATTGCATGGGGTACCACTGCCTATCATTTTAGACAGAGGTACGCAGTTTACCTCTAAGTTTTGGGGTAAGTTACATGAAGAGTTGGGTACACAACTCACTCTTAGTACATCCTTCCATCCTTAGACTGATGGTCAGTCATAGAGGATGATTCAGGTGTTGGAGGACATGCTGAGAGCATGTGTGATTGACTTCGGGGGTCATTGGGACCAGTTTCTACCATTATGCGAGTTCTTGTACAATAACAGCTACCACTCCAGTATTGACATGGCACCATTCGAGGCCCTATATGGGAGGGGTTGTAGATCACTTATAGGGTGGTTTGAGAAAAGTGATGTAAAGTCTTTGGGCGTGGACTTGGTAAGGGAAGCACAATAAAAGGTAAGAGGCATTTAGACCAAGTTGCGAGCAGCCCAAAGAGAAAGAATATGCGGATCACAAGGTAAGGGACATGGATTTCCAGGTTGGTGAACATGTATTATTGAAAGTGTCGCCAATGAAGTAAGTTATGCATTTCAGCAAGAAGGGAAAGCTCAGCCCTCAGTTCATCGGACCGTTTAAAGTTCTTGAGATTGTAGGGCTAGTGGCTTATAGATTAGCACTGCCGCCCAGTTTATCAGGTGTCCATTCGGTATTCTATGTATCCATGCTAAAGCAATACCATGGGGATGGGGAGTACATCATCAAGTGGGATGAGGTGTTATTTGATAAGGATCTTCGCTATGAAGAGGAACCGATTTTGATTCTTGATCGAGATGTCCAGAAATTTAGGACAAAGGTGATCAGTATGGTAAAAGTTCAATGGAAGCATCGTCCGATTGAGGAAGTAACTTGGAAAACTGAGAAGGACATGCGGGACTAGTACCCTCACTTGTTTGAGGATACATGTACTACTCTTTTCGCTCTTTACTTTCCGTATTTTCGAGTTTGATCATTCGGGGATGAACAATGGGTGAATTGGTATCTGTTGTAATGATCAGGTACGTCATTATGGTTAAACCATTTGCGCCAATTTTTAGAGTTAGAAAACTCTGGGTTTGGGAGTTTGAAATTCTAGGCTTGGATAGTCTCAACCAGTTTTGGAGTGAGGTATGGTCTAGGGCAATTCGGGTAAGTATTGGATTAAGTGTTTTAATTTGAGCTACTATTCCATTTAGCTAAGACATAAAGGAGTTTGGGGGACTTTTTAGAATCAAATTTGGGTAAGTAGAACTCTCGGTATCAAGGTTAACGTGAAGGGGTTGTTTTGGAATGTCAGGAAAATAAGTGTGTTATAAAATAGGGCAATTTGAGGGACTTTATGACTTTCTGTCCTGTGTCAACTGCTGTAGCATTTGACACACTGCCATAGCGACCTACGCTGTAGCAGAGAAAATACCGCTACATCGGAAGTCAATATTGGTCAGCCTCCGCCATAGCAGTCGACTCCGCAACAGCAGTACCGCTATAGTGGAACATAACGGGATTTAATGCAGAAACTTCTCCAAAATAATTAGTTTTCAACAAAGACATTTTGGGAGAAGAAGAGGGCAATTTCTATCAGTTTTACACCATTTTTCATCCTAAAGGTAAGGTTTCTACTCTCCAACATTCATACTATCTTTCCTATGCTTTAGAATTGCTAGGGGTGGACTTGGGGAAAGGTTTGGAATGACCTAGGAATGGAAGAATCCAGGGAAAAGGGGGATTCTAGGGTGCTAGAGTTCTTGGGTCTTTATTACTGATGATGGGTGATGATCACTTAGCCATAATTCTCTAAAGGTATCCGTAAAAATGATGAATTTAGGTGAATTAATGGTGGAAAAGCCCAAAAATGGGTGGAATGATCATAGGTTGGCCTAGGGATTAGGATTTTGTATAATCTGGGTACTTTTGGGTCAGTAATTATTTATGGTGCATGCATATTTATTTCTAGACCAACAACAACCAAGGGATCCTGAAAAGGGGAAAACTCCGGTTCAATAGAGCTTGGAATATTTCGAGGTAGGTGATGGTCATTGATTCATGTATGCATTGTATATTAGTGTACTTTTGTCTAAGTGTTGTATGAGTTGTATGCTTAGGGAATGATTTAGGAATGTCTAAGGATCCTGTTATCAGTCTTGTGAAATGAATTAGGTGTTATTGATTGTTGGCTTACAAGGTTGATTGTTCATTGTTTGTGACTGTGGATTTTGTGTGAAATTCAATTGGCTCGGGTACCACGCCTAGTACGGGATAACAAATAGTTGGCTCGGGTATCACGTCTGGTACGGAATACTAAATGGTTATCTCGGGTACCACGCCTGGTACAGGTTTACTTATCTGCATTTTGCATTTGATTTTAGTTCCATGAGTGGACCGGGTTGTGTTTATGATTTGTGATATTGCATATGATCCTTGAGAGGCCGGATTATTATTATTGGTCTGTTAGTTGGGTCTTGGTGTAGACCGGATTGCAAGTTTAACACTTATGTGTTGTTTAGGGGGATCCCAAGGTGTGTCTGGGATACGTAAAATGGTATATTTATTGATTAGTATTGATTGTTGATCATGGATATAAGAGTTGGGTGCATGTGGGGACAAGCTAGGAAGGGACTTGTAGTCTAGAGATATCTGTTGGCTTGCTTACATGTTTCCTATACTTCTGCTTGGCTATTGTACTGTTCATATATTGCTTATTTGGAACTGGCTGATGATCCTACCAGTACATGGTGGTTGTGTACTGATTCTGCACTTGTATTTCTTTTTGGTGAGTACAGGCAATCTTCCAGCGGTTGACGCACGACCTCACCTGTAGGCCTAGTGCATCAAGACATCAAGGGTGAGCTGTTTCGATCGAGCTGCCTTGGTTTCTTTTTCACTTGTTGTAGCCCACTTGTTTCGAGCTTAAACTCTGCTTATTTACGTTGGGGTTGCATCCCCTTATTCTAGATTTTTGGTAGTGTTTTGATACGATGACTTTCAGGTTCTAGGGAGGGATTTCCACAGGGTTATTTATATTAGTGTTGATTTGGTTGATTATTGCTAGTTTTACTTATTGCACTCTAGTTTTGAGTTATTAGAATGGTTAAGTTCGGGGTAGTTGATGGTTTACTCGCTGGGGAGTTAGGTGGGTGCCACTCATGGCAGTCTGGGTCGTGACATATGCCTCCTTCTTTTTGACACCTGTTGCAAGCTTTAGCAAAATCATGGGCGTCTTTGTGAATGATCGACCAGCAGTAGCCGCATTGTAGGATCTTGTGTGCTGTCCAGATACCACTATGATGTTCCCCAACTGGGGATGAATGGAAAGCCTCTAGTATCTCCATCATCTCAGCTTCAGGCACACATCTACGGATCATTGTATCAGCACACACACGAAGTAAGAATGGCTCCTCCCAGAAGAATTTTTTAACATCAGACATGAATTTTCTTCTTTGGTGAACATACATATCAGGAGGTACCAAATCACTTGCCAAATAGTTGGCAAAGTCTGTAAACCATGGAATCAGGTATTAAGAGGCAACCAACACTTTCTCGTCCAGAAACCAATCGTCAATCTCCTTCTCATCATTCAGCTTCAACATCACATCTTCTTCTAGTCTAGACAAGTGGTTTGCTACCTGATTCTCTGTACCCTTTCGGACCTTGACTTCAAAGTCAAACTATTGTATCAGCAACAACCACCTAATCAATATTGGCTTCATGTCCTTCTTCGTCATGAGGTACCGAAGAGCTGCATGGTCAGTGTGCACTACCACCTTGGTGCCAAGCAAGTAGGATTTGAATTTTTCAAACGCAAAGACCACAACAAGCAGCTCTTGTTCAGTCACCGTGTAGTTCTTTTGAGCAGGATTAAGTGTTTTGCTAGCGTAGTATATGGGATGAAGAATCTTTTCACGCCTTTGGCCTAGAACCGCTCCTAGCGCCACTCCACTAGCATCACACATAACCTCAAAAGGCTGAGACCAATAAGGAAAAATAATAATGGGAGCAGAGATCAACTTTTCCTTAACGCACTCGAATGCCTTGAGACATGCATTATCAAACACAAATTTTACCTCCTTCTCCAACAATTTGCACATTGGATTTGCAATTTTGGAAAAATCCCTGATAAACCTCCGATAGAAACAAGCATGCCACAAAATGCCAAATTCCCTTCACAGAAACTGGTGGAGGCAATTTTTCAATCACCTCTATCTTTGCTTTGTCGACCTCTATACCTTTCTTAGAGATCCGATGGCCAAGAACTATACCCTCTTTCACCATGAAGTGACACTTCTCCCAGTTAAGTACCAAGTTGCATTCGTCACACCTCTTTAGCACACAACTGAGATGATCCAAACAGTCATCGAAAGAGTCACCAACCACCGAAAAGTCATCCATGAACACCTCAATAGTGTCCTCTACCATGTCAGAGAAAATAGACATCATGCAATGCTGAAATATCGCTGGTGCATTTCATAGACCGAAGGCATCCTCTTGAAAGCAAATATTCCCATATGGACAGGTGAAAGTGGTCTTCTCTTGGTCTTCAGAAATCGAGATTTGATTGTATCCTGAATAATTGTCAAGAAAATAATACCATCCTCTACCAACAAAACAGTCTAACATCTGATCCATGAATGACATCAAAAATTGATCCCTCTCAGTCCAAGCATTTAGCTTCCTGTAATCCATGCATATGTGCCATCCTGTGACCGGACTCATTAGAATCAACTCATTTTTTGCATTTGGGACTACAGTAATCCTACCCTTCTTAGGCACTCACTTAACAGGGCTCACCCACTTGCTATCCGCAATAGGGTAAACATACATGCATCTAGCCACTTGATAATCTCTTTCTTGACAACCTCCTGCATAGGCTGATTCAACCACGCTGGTGCTCAATACTTGAAACATAATCTGGGGATAGCTGAATTTTATGGGTGCAAATTCTAGGAGAAATCCCAATGATGTCTGCAATGGACCATCCAATGGCCCTCTTAAACTTTCTCAGAACATCAACCTGCCCTTCACCTAAATCTGCAGCAACAATAACTGGCAAGGTCTTATTAGCTCTTAAGAACACATATCGAAGATGAGACGAGAGTGCTTTGAGCTTCAAGACTGGAGGCTCCTCAATAGATGGTCTGGCAGGTGGTATCTGTCAAATTTTCAGGTCCAAATAAAGCTTCTTTGGAGCATAGCTATAAGACCCCATACCTGCAAGTGCTTCTACCATCTCATCATACTCCTCAATATCGTCTTCATCAAAATTCATAATCACAGCTACAAGTGCTTCAACACCAAGTCTCTTCTCAACAGGCACAATTTGTTGATCCTCATCAACCATATCAATAACAAAAACCACACGCATATCGTCATGATACTTCATAGTCTGGCAGACATTGAAAGTAACTACCTCATCATTTAATCTGAACTTCATTTGCCCGGTCTCCAAATCAACCAAAACGCGTCTAGTGGCAAGGAAAGGTCATCCCAAGATAATGGGAACCTCAAAGTCAACCTCACAATTAAGGATCACAAAGTCCGCAGGGAAGATAAAAGTATCAACTTTCACAAGTACATCATGAAGAATGCCTATAGGCCTTTTCACTGTGCGATTTGCCATAAGAAGCCGCATTATAGTCGGTTTGGGGGCTCCCAAACCCAACTAATTAAACACTGCTAGTGGCATTAGATTAATACTAGCACCCAAATCATACAACACTTTAGCAAATTAGAATGCTTCAATCGTGCATAGAATAGTAAATGCTCCAGGATCTTCCTTTTTCTGCACCAAAGAATGTGAGGCTATTGCACTACAATGGTGCAAATTATCAGCTGGCTCAAAGCTCACAGTTCCCTTCCTAGTCACCAGATCCTTCATGAATTTAGCATACCCAGGCATCTGCTCCAATGCTTTAATTAAAGGAATATTGATTGAAAGTTGTTTTAGCATGGATATGAACTTGTGAAATTTACCTTCCTCGACCTTCTTCCTTAACCTCTGTGGGTAAGGTGGAGGAGTCAATGGCATGGGCTTCAAGACCAGTGCAACCTCTTTATTCTTTGCTTTTGTCTTAGAAGACTTCTTCTGTCATACCCCGAGGCTTCCCCCTAGACGTAACACGGGATCTAGAGCACAAGTGCTCTAGATTAACCCTTGGTCATAGCGTACTCAAGAAAAATAATAGAAAAGCGGAACCATAGTAAGAAGATTTAAAATCGAACATATAGATAATCGAGTCAAATGACATACAACTCCAAGGAAGAGACTCGAATACTGTCTATGCCTGGAAAGCCTCTACACATAACATAAGGAGTTTCTAGGACAAAACGCTAGCTAACTCAAGTACGGAAGTAAATAACCATAAAATAGCTAAGATCTTAACTAGCCCTCGGACCATGAGGACTCACCAACAACGGACTGGGAATAACTTGAAATCTCTAGCCATGTGTCTGAAGGAAGGAGCCTGAATCTGCATCAAGAGGATGCAACTCAAAATATGCGTCAGTACTATAGGATGTACTGAATATGTGAGACATGCATAATCATGATGAAAACATGCTGAAAACGTGCTTAAAACAAAATTCATGCATAAAAGGGATATCCATAAGTAAATATCATAACTTGAATGGTACACATGAGATAAGAGCCAAAACTTCAAAATAGATTTGATAAGCTTAAACAAATCAAAACATTCATAAGGGAGTTTCTTATAACCGACAATAAACCATGCGAGCTATATGGAATATAACTATATAAACCTATTTAGCAAAGCTGACTTGAACCGTGCCAAGGAACGAGTCACCATACCCAACTATATAACCCTAGTTGTCAAAGCTGTCCTAATGCCCGCTAAGCACAGGATACCATCATCAATATGTGGTACCACTCTCATAATCCCATAGGGCACTTCATTTCATAACCTACGCTGGAAACGTAGTTTTGGACTTGGGTAATCAAACTCTCATCGCTCGGTGCTAAATACTACTCCCAAAATATATACATATAGCTCATAATTTCATAGTGGCACAATCTCATGCCAAATCATGTTGAAAAGCATGAAAACACATCGAGAATCATGCAATTCTCTTACCATAAGTTCATGAAGCTTAGCATAGCAATAATTCAAAACATACTTTTCTTTCTCAAATCATACTTGAAGAATTAGGAATGCAATTTCGTAAATACATAAGGACATGTTATCTAAACATGTAAACTTTTACTTGAAATCATGCAATTCAATGGAATTATGCTAGAAATAAGTTTTGATGCATGGGATTTTGAAACCAATTAAGGAATCTTGATCAAATCCTCAATAAACCATAAGAAACCATGAATTGATACATAAAAACTGATTTCATAAGTTTTCCCCAATTTAGATCAAAACCCTAATTTCACAAGTTCATAATTCAAAATAAGAATTAGGGGTTTTTGGCACAATGGTGAAAGTAACCCATTGTTGAATACCCACATACCTTGATTGAAGTTAGCCCACTTGAAATTGAAAAGAATGGAGGTTTGATCTTGAAGCTTGAGACTTGGAGCTTGAGAGAGTTCTTTTCTTTTTTGGGAGATGAATGAAGATTTTCGAAGGGACTTAGGCTAATGAGGGTGAAAACCCTTCTAGAAATAGTCAAAACGATATCATGTAGGAGTTAAAAGGTTGGGTAATGACTAAAATATCCCTGGGACGTAATTAGGAAAAAGCTGGAAAAAGTTGACTTTCAGGAACCACAGATGGGTTCCATGGGACGTAGACCAAACCACGGCTCGTGGTTTCCATCCATCGTTCCTGGCTAAAAGAACAAGATGCAGAAGGCGGTCTACGGGTCAACAGGATGGACCCGTAGATAGAATCATGGGTCGTAGACCAAAGTCGTAATTCCTGGGGAACTTATCAACTCTTTGATCTGATTCCACGAGTTGACAGGACCGGCTGTAGTGAGAACCACGGTCTGTAGAACCAACTTATGGTTCTCAGACCAGAGGCTGAACCAGCAGAAGCCAACTATGGTTCTATTTCACAACCCGTGGTTCAAACCACGGTCCATGGTTTGGATCCATAATTCTGGGGAACATGAAATTTTTCAGAGTTTCAAACTTAGAAAGTTGGTTTGAATTCTGGGGTGTTACAATATCTCTCCCTTAGGATCATTCATCCTTGAATGAAGACTAAACAGTGTAAATTGAATAGAAAATAGCCCAACCAGCAATAAAACATGGAAATCAAGGAATAAACATGAAAACTGAACTTTTCAACTTAAAACATGATTGAATCAACTTCGAAAACATGAATGCATGCTAGGATCATGAGAGAAACTGATGGAATAGGATCGGAGGAACATACTAAGGAGGAAACTATTACCTCACGCTGAAATGGAATTGAAAGGAAAGAGATGAGGTTACTTGGCTTTTATGGCTGATTCTGCTTCCCAAGTAGCTCCTTCAACTAGCTGATTTCTCCAAAGAACTTTTATCGAAGCGACTTCTTTGTTTCTCAACCTCTGAATCTGACGATCAAGGATCTCCACGGGAACCTCCTCATAAGGGAGACTATCCTTCACACCCACTTCCTCCAAAGGGACAATCAAGGTTGGGTCACCAACACACTTCTTCAATAAGAAAATATGGAAAACCGGATGAACCGCTTCTAAATCCGATGGCAAATCCAACTCATAAGCAATGCTACCAACTCTCCTCAGAATCCGATAAGGACCTACAACACAGGGACTAAGCTTCCCTTTCTTGCCAAATCTCATCACACCCTTCATGGGTGACACCTTCAGAAAAACCCAATCATCAACTTCAAATTCAAACTCTTTTCTCCTCACATCTGCATATGATTTCTGTCGACTCTGAGCGGTCTTCAACCTTTCCCTAAAAAGCTGAACCTTCTCCATAGTCTCATTAACCGAATTGAGACCAATCAAAGTTGCCTCACCTACCTCAAACCAACCAATAGGAGATCTACACCTTCAGCCATAAAGTGCCTCATAAGGAGCCATCTGGATGCTAGAATGAAAGCTGTTATTGTAGGCAAACTCGATAAGTGGTAAGTGATCATCCCAATTACGTTTGAAGTCAATCACACATGCTCTCAACATATCCTCCAAAGTCTGAATGGCACGCTCTGCCGGGCCATCTGTCTGAGAGTGAAAAGTTGTGCTAAGCTTCACCTGAGTACCAAGACCTTTCTGAAATAATCTCCAAAACTGAGAAGTAAACTGAGTACCCCTATCTGAAATGATGGACAATGGGACACCATGCAATCAGACTATCTCCCGGATGTAGAGTCTGGCATAATCTTCTGCTGAATCCGTAGTCTTAACAACCAAGAAATGGGATGACTTGGTCATCCAGTCGGCAATCACCCAAATGGAATCATGTTGCCTTTGAGTACGAGACAAACTAGTAATAAAGTCCATATTGATCACTTCCCACTTCTAAGTAGGAAAGTCAATATCCTGAGTCATGCCACCCGGTTGCTGATGCTCTACCTTCACTTGCTGACAGTTGGGATACTTAGCCATAAAACCAGCTATGTCCCTCTTCATACCATTCCACCAATAGACTACCCGTAGATCACGATACATCTTGGTGGCACCAGGGTGAATGAAATATCTTGAACTTTGAGCCTCAATCAAAATCTGATGTATCAACCCATGTACATCTGTCACACACAGTCGACCCTGATAACGAAGCACACCATCTCCCCCTTTAGAGAATACCTCTACTCTCTGCTGGTGGACTGCACCATTTGGCTGAAGCAAAATAGGATCACTGTCTTGCTTTTCCTTCACTTCAGCTACTAAGGATGATTCTGAACCATTCTGAACAATAACACCACCTTTTGTCGAGTCCATAAGGAGAACTCCCAACCGAGTAAGACTATGCACCTCCTTAACCAATTCTTTTTTTTCGTCTTCAATAGAATACACGCTACCCATGGACAATCTGCTAAGTGCATCCACCACAACATTTGCCTTACCCGGGTAGTAAAGCACACTCATATCATAATCCTTAAGAAGCTCAAGCCATATCTTTTGTCGCAAATTCAATTCCTTTTGAGTGAACACATACTGAAGACTCTTATGATCAGTGAAAACATCCACATACACACATACAAGTAATGTCTCCAAATCTTCAAAGCAAAAACCACGGCTGCTAGCTCAAGATCATGAGTAGGTTAGTTCTTCTCATGAATTTTAAGTTGTCTAGAGGCATAAGCAATCAATTTACCATGATGCATCAAAACACAACCCAAACCAATCCTAGAAGCATCATAATACACAACAAAGTCATCTAGTCCCTCGGGTAGAGCCAACATCTGGTCTTCAATTCCTGAAAGTTCTTCTCACATAGATCTGACCACTGAAATTTTACCTTCTTCTGAGTCAACCGAGTCAAAGGGGCAACAATGGAAGAAAATCCTTCCACAAATCTCCTGTAGTAACCAGCCAAACCCAAAAAGCTCCTAATATCGGATGTGAAAGTGGGTCAAGGCCAGTTCTTTACTGCCTCAATATTTTGAGAATCAACTCGAACACCACCACGAGACACAATGTGACCCAGAAAAGCCACGGACTGCATCCAGAACTCACACTTTCTAAACTTAGCAAACAACTGCCTATCCTTGAGAGTCTGCAACACAACCCTCAAATGGTCCACATGCTCCTTCTCACTCTGAGAGTAGATAAGGATATCATCAATGAAAACAATCATAAATGTATCCAAATACTGCTTGAACACACGGTTCATCAAATCCATAAAAGCTGCAGGAGCATTCGTTAGACCAAAAGACATCACAACAAATTCATAATGACCATACCGAGTCTTGAAGGCTGTCTTCAGAATATCACACTCTCGAACACGAAGCTGATGATAACCGGATCTAAGGTTGATTTTGGAGAAGAAACTAGCACCCTGAAGTTGATCGAACAAGTCATCAATCCTAGGAATAGGATACTTATTCTTGATGGTGACCTTGTTCAACTGACGGTAGTCAATACACATTTTAAGAGAACCATATTTCTTCCGAACAAACAAAACTGGGGCACCTCATGGAGAAATGCTAGGCCTCATGAAACCCTTATCAAGAAGATCCTTCAACTGATCCTTCAATTCCTTAAGTTCCACAGGGGCCATTCTATAGGGAGGTATAGAGATAGGATTTATATCTGGAAGAAGATCTATCCCAAAGTTGATTTCCCGCTCGGGAGGGACTCTGGGAAAATCCTCGAGAAACACTTCTGGGAACTCATTCATAACAGGAACATACTAAAGGGATGGGGTTACGGACTCCGTGTCCACAACCCAAACTATATGATGAACATAACCCTTAGAAATCATCTTTCTAGCCTTAAGATATGATATGAAACGACCTTTAGAGGATGGGGGACTACCTTGCAATTCTAAGATGGGTTCATTCGGAAATTTGAAACTGAAAACATGAGTACAACAATCAACAGAGGCATAACAAGCATACAACCAATCTATACCCAGAATAATATCAAAATTAGTCATCTCCAATTCTACTAAATCCGCTAAAGTGAATCTATGAAGGACTGAGATAGGGCAATTTTGGTAGATTCTTTTGGCTAGGACTAACTCACCAATAGGAGTAGATACACTAAAGGGTTCTATAAGCAATTCAGGACAAATTTTGAATTTGCATGCTACATAAGGGGTCACAAAAGATAGGGAGGCTCCGGGGTCCAACAAAGCATACATATCTAGAGAGAGGACTTTCAACATACCAGTGGCAACATAAGGTGAGCTCTCCTAGTCCTGGTGAGAGGACATAACATAAAGTCGGTTCTGACACTGACCACCAGAACTAGAAGTTGTGCCCTGCTGGGCTGGTCGACCTCCTGGGGCTGCTGGAGCGGACTGAGCCCTACCACCTCCCTGTCCCTTCTTAGCTAAAGGGAAATCCTTAATCCTGTGGCCAACCTAACCACATCCAAAGCAACCACCTGATACAGCTAAACACACACCGAGATGATTTTTCCCACACTTGGTACAAACGGGGAAAGAGGGCCTCTTTTCACCACTACCCTAAGAATAAGAACCTGCACCTCTACCGGACTAATCATGATGGGGTTTGGAGGCCTGGGAAGGAGTACTGGTTGAAGAATGCACGGGTCCTGACGACCTCTTCTGAAAGGAAGAGCGATGTCTGCCTCTGGACTTCTGATAGCAAAACCCCGAACCCTCATATCTGACTTTTTTGTTCTCCCTAGCCATCTCCCTAAGCTTGTCTCCTTCGATCTGGTGAGCATGAGTCATAAGCCTAGAAATATTCATATCACTCAACTTCATAGTAGACCTATACTACTTTTTCACCATATCTGAAACCCCATAGATAAACTTACTCATTTGGTCATGCGGGTCAGCTACCATAGAAGGGGCATACCTAGACAACTGAGTGAACTTCAAACTGTACTCCTGGACGGTCATGGATCCTTATCTCAAGTTCACAAACTCTTCAGCTTTTGCTTGCCTCAACTCTCGGGGAATGAACTGATCAAGGAAGGCCTTCTCGAAACACTCCCAAGTCATAGGGACCTCATCCCTAGCTCTAACTTTCTTTCATTGCGTGAACCAGATATGGGCTACATCCTATAGTTGATAGGATATGATATCCACATAATCAACATCACCCACTTGCATAACATCAAATATTTTCTTCACTTCATTAATAAAGCTAAGTGGGTCCTCACTCACCTTCGAACCCCAAAATGTAATTGGGTTCATTCGGACAAAATCACAGACTCGGGCCGCTACCACACCTTGAGAGTGGACAGGCATAGGAGCCGGCTGGTTGGCCTGAGTAGCCATAGTCTGGGCTAGCAAATGGATGGCATTCCTGAACTCCATGTTCGTGACCTCGGGAGCCAAAACTGGAGGAGCAACATTCCAAGCAGCTCGATGAGGCATAGCACGTCGAGGCATAATCTAAAACATACAAGCTAAGAATTAGAGAAACACTAGAGTTGAACTCTATCACACGATATGATCATGAAAAAAGTGAAGTTTTTAAGACATCTCATAGCTTCCCTCTCATATATGTGGCGCTCTTCACACACATGAAGGAGACTCTACTTGATGCAGCTTTCAGACATTCTAGGACTCTTAAACCTGAGGCTCTGATACCAAGTTTGTCATGCCTTGAGGCTACCCCCTAGATGTAACACATGATCCGGAGTACAAGTGCTCTAGATTAACCCTTAGTCATAGTGTACTCAAGAAAAATAATTTATAAGTGGAATCATAGTAAGAAGATTCAAAATTGAACATATAGATAACTGAGTCAAAAGACACATAACTCCAAGGAAGAGACTCGAATACTGTCTATGTCTGGAAAGCCTCTACACATAATATAAGGAGTTGCTAGGAGAAGACCCTAGCTAACTCAAAGTACGAAAGTAAATAACCATAAACTAGCTAAGATCATAACTAGCCCTCGGACCATGAGGACTCACCAACAGTGGACTGGGAATGACCTAAAATCTCTAGCCACATGTCTGAGGGAAGGAGCCTGAATCTGCATCATCAATAGGATGCAGAACAAAATATGCGTCAGTACTATAGGATGTACTAAATATGTGAGACATGCATAATCATGATGAAAACATGCTGAAAACATGCTTAAAACTAAGTTCATGCATAAAAGGGATATCATATGTAAATATCATAACTTGAATCGTAAACATGAGATAAGAGTCAAAACTTCAAAATAGATTTCATAAGCTTAAACAAATCAAAACATTCGTAAGGGAGTTTATTATAACCGATAATAGACTATGCGATCTACATGGAATCTAACTATATAACCCTAGTTAGCAAAGCTGACTTATACCGTGCCAAGGAATGAGTCACCATACCCAACTATATAACCCTAGTTGGCAAAGCTGTCCTAATGTCCCCTAAGCACAAGACACCATGATCAATATGTGGTACCACTCTCATAAGCACATAGGGCACTTCATTTCATAACCTACATTGGCAACGTAGTTTTGGACTTGGGTAATCAAACTCTCATCACTCGGTGCTAAATACTACTCCCAAAACATATACATATAGCTCATAATTTTATAGTGGCACAATCTCATGCCGAATCTTATTGAAAATCATGAAAACACATTGGACATCATGCAATTCTCATATAATAAGTTCATAAAGCTTAGCATAACCATAATTCAAAACATACTTTTCTTTCTCAAATCATACTTGAAGAATTAGGTATGCAATTTCGTAAATACATAAGGACATGTTATCTAAACATGTAAACTTTCACTTGAAATCATGCAACTCAATGGAATCATGCTAGAAATAAGTTTTGATACATGGGATTTTGAAACCAATTAAGGAATCTTGATCAAATTATCAATAAACCATAAGAAACCATGAATTGATACATAGAAACTGATTTCATAAGTTCTCCCCAATTTAGATCAAAACCCTAATTTCATAAGTTCATAATTCAAAATAAGAATTGGGGGTTTTGGGCACAAGGGTGAAAGGAACCCATTGTTGAATATGCACATACCTTGATTGAAGTTATACCCTGAAAATAAAGGAGGCTTGATCTTGAAACTTGGAACTTGAGAGAGTTCTTTCTTTTTTGGGAGATAAATGAAGATTTTCGAAGGGACTTAGGATAATAAGGGTGAAAACCCTTCTAGAAATAGTCAAAACGATATCATTTAGGAGTTAAAAGGGTGGGTAATAACTAGAATACCCTTGGGACATAATTAGGAAAAAGCTAGAAAAAGTTGACTTTCAGGGACCACAGATTGGTTCAATGGGTCGTAGACCAAACCACGGCTCGTGGTTTCCATCCTTCATTCCTGGCCAAAAGAACAAGCTGCAGAAGATGGTCTACGGGATAATAGGACTGACCCATAGAAAGAATCATGGGTCGTAGACCCAAGTCATAGTTCCTGGGGAACTTATCAACCCTCTGATCTGATTCCACGAGTTGATAGAACGGATCGTAGTTAGAACCACAGTCCGTAGAACCAACTTGTGGTTCTCAGACCATATGCTGAACTAGCAGAAGGCAACCACGGTTCGATTTCATGACCCGTGGTTCAAACCATGGTCCATGGTTTGGACCCGTAATTCCTGGGAACATGAAATTTTTTAGAGTTTCAAACTTAGAAAGATGGTTCAAATTCCGAGGTGTTACATCTTCTCACTTGGACCTTCACTGCGATCTTTATTTTTGGAATCAACCACAATCTCAGCATTATCTTTACCAAACTCGATCGGCTCATCAACAACTATAGGCATGGGAGGGTCAACAGTCTGTTTCCCGCTTTGGGTAGTCACATCCATAACGTGTCGATCAATCTTAGGATTTTGAATTATGTCACTTAGGAGAGTACCTTTTTGATGCGGATTTATGCTAGTACACATCTGGTGCATCTGAGTCTCAATCTCTTTTATGGCAACCGAATAAGCCTCTATTTTATGACTCATACCTGAAAGGTCAACACGCATCTCTTTCAGGTTACCATCTATAGAATCAACCTTTTTCAATACCTAATTAGCTCCGTCATGGACGGTTGTTCAGGTCTATCATCGCAATTTCCAGGAGGAACATACAAACCGCTTCTATCGTTCTTATAGCCATCCTTTTTATGCCAGTCACCATCCATGTCTCTAGCTCTGCTTCTATATTTATAACAAGACCGGTTGTAGTTGTCATCTCTATCCCTGTTCCGACCTTGATTTCCTTGGCTAGAGGCCCAAAACCCATTCCTTGATCATTCAAATAACTAACCTCTTTATCAGATGAGTAATCGTCTGGCCTTGGTGCTTTCCCTTGTGAACCGATGGCTTTCACCTTTTCTACCCCCTCATCTAGGATTTTCTTTGCAATCAAGCCAATGCTTGTCTTCAATTCAGCAACCTCCTGTCCGATCTCTTGCAAATCTTGAAGTTCAATGGACTTACCAACCGCATATGCATTTGCTGGACTCTCAGACTCTCTAGTATCCTATGCTCTGTTGGTCTTGGTAACCCTATCAAACATCTCCAAAGCTTCAGTATAAATTTTTTCCATGAATACTCCCTCAGTTACTATATTGGCTACTACTTTGGTGTTTGCATTTAATGCTTTGTAGAAGATCTCCGTCAGATGATGTGAAGGGATTACGTGTTTTGGAACTTGTTTCAGCTTCTTATTGAACCTCAACCACGTCTCATATAAAGCCTCTGCAGGTAGTTGCTTGAAATTGTAGACCTCTTGCTTTAGCTGCAGCATCCTTGATAGAGGAAAGAACCTCTCTAGAAACTGAGTTTTCAACTCGTGCCATGTGTATATAGAATTATCAGGCAACTCTGTGAGCCACACGATTGCCTCTCCAGTCAACAAGAATGGGAATAGTCTCAGTGTGATCTCATCTTTCCCCACTCTTGGTAGATTATAAGTTGTGCTAATCCCCAATTTTTTTGACATATGTAGATTTGCATCCTCAGCAGGCTTTGCAGCATATAATTCCTTCAGGTTCAACAACTGGATCATGGTGCTGGTAATGTAAAACTTTGTACCTTCAGGTAGTGGTGGCAATACTATTGGTCCAGTA
Source organism: Jaltomata sinuosa (assembly GCA_003996215.1). Taxonomy (NCBI): domain Eukaryota; kingdom Viridiplantae; phylum Streptophyta; class Magnoliopsida; order Solanales; family Solanaceae; genus Jaltomata; species Jaltomata sinuosa. Next base: position 56,006 of record QJPP01004156.1, read on the forward strand.
ATACCCAAATCCTCTACGTAATCATTATCAACATGGTAGCGAGGGTCATGCCTTGGCTGCTGCAACTGTCGGCCCCTATTCTATGGCAAATTTCATCGAGCTGCTGCCTCGTCTCTCACAGCTTATTGTCGTGCCTGCCTTGCTTGCTCAGCTGCTACATTTCGAGCTGCAAGGTCTGCTGCAATTTGAGCATCTTCAGCAGCAAGGTCTTCTTCTCCTACCTTTTTCCTCTACTCTTCTTCGGCCAACATTCAAGTTGTGGCCTGTTCCGGTGTCTCGTAGTTTCCCTTCTTATCCATGTTTCTAAGCGTTCTAGGGAGTTCCGGATCGAATGGAATTAGGGGATTGCCTTGACTCCTAGTGCTGGGCATGCACAAGTATGCAACCTGTAGAACAAAACAAAAACAACAGAAAAAGTAAAATCACGAAATAAAGACTAATAGTGAAATAAACACAATCTCTCTTAATCCTAAACCGTATTCCCCAGCAATGGCGCCAAAATTTGAGACACCCAAATTACACCTTTTTTTAGAAGCGTAAGTGGTCGCTGTTCAAATATAGAACCCAATGAAGGTTGGGGTCGATCCCACAGGGAATATGGTAGGACTAGAGTTGATTAATGCTTACTTGCACTATTAGCCATTTATTTCCCTACGAAAGGGGTTTTAGAGTAACAAGTAATAATTGTAAGTCAAACTCGAACAAGTAATAAGTAACAGTTCTAAGAGTTGTAATCAATGAGAGAAGTGACTAGGATAGTTGATGTGCCGGTATTCTATGGCACATTTGATGCCTTTAACTTAGAATACTCGCAAGTTTTTGAGCAACCTTTGTGGTTTTTGATGTTTTTATGTTGTATTTGCAGGAAATGGAGACAAGGATAAAAAGGAAGTGAAAAATACTCAAGCTAAGTAACACGGGTGAGGCTTGACGGAGGGCCTGACGGCTCGTCACACAGGTGACTGACCGTCAGGGGATCCACCAAACCTGGAAGCAGCTAAAGGAGGCACTAGATAGTGGCGACGGTTGGCGTGACGGCCCGTCACACCCGTGACTGACCGTCAGCCAAGCCGTCAAGTTAGAGCTCAAGGAGAGCATGCACTGGATAGTGACAACGGTTGGCGTGACGGCCCGTCACACCTGTGACTGCCCGTCAGCCAAGCCATCAAGTTAGAGCTAAAGGATAGCCTGCACTGGATAGTGGCGACGGCTTGGAGTGACGGCCAGTCTCATGGTGATGGTCCGTCAAGCGACCTGTCAACGCGAAGTGGGACTCCAAAAATTCTATTTTTGGACTTTATTTCCTGGACTGCTATAAATACCCAGTGTTAGGGTTATTTTATTCATTCATTAACTAATATTTTTTAGACGTTTTGAACGAGTTTTGGGAGGAGAAAACACGATACAAACTCGTTTTCTTCCTCTTCTTCCATTGTTCTTGGGATTTTCACCATTGCTGCTGGGATTCTACGAAGTTCAAAGTAAAGTATTAATTTTCTATTGTAAGAATTCCTTCTTCTCATATGAATACTAGTATTTCTTTACTTCACTTTGCTAGCATGAGTGGCTAAACTCCCCACAACTAGGGTTGTGGGATCCATGGCAAGAGTCATAATGTAGATTCCGGGTAGCGTTGGGTTAAATTTATATGTTGTCACGTGGTTAATCATTCGTATTTACGTTTTCTAATGGTTGCAAACATTAGAACATACCTAGGTTTTATTTTCTTGAACAAAGAGATTAAAACTGGGAAATTTGATTAACTACGAGGATTCGAGACTACCAACTCTCGTCTTATGATTAATGCTGTAACTAGATTAATCTACTCGATGTTTAGGATTGAAATAAGAAAGTTCACCTTTTCAAGTTCGAGAGAATTGAAAAGGAAATTCGTCTATTTGGTTGAGAAACATTTAGATGATACCATTAATTCAATCACATCGTGATATGCATATAGAAAGAACCCGATTAAGCTTCGAGTCGAAATTGTTACGATGCCATGGTGAACACTTCCCTAGTTCATTCTCATATTGATTAATACTAGTTGAAACTCGCAATTAGTTACTTGCATTGTTCAAATATTGATCACAGAAACCTCCCCAATTTACCAAAAACTATTGACTACTAGTCAACTAATTCACTAACGATTTAATTTGGACCTTATTCCCTGTGGGATCGACCCCAACCTTTGTTGGGTTCTATATTTGATGACGACCACTTACGCTTCGTAATTGGAGTTGTAATTTGGGCGTATCAAATTTTGGCGCCGTTGCCGGGGACTACGGTTGTTTATTAAGTCCGGTGTGTTTATTTGACTCTTAGTCGTATTTCCTATTTTTTACTTTTATTTGTTGTTTTTGTTTGTTACAGGGTACTGAGTTGTGCATGCCAAGTACCCGACGCTCGGGTGAACCAATATTACCCTACGACCCCGAGCTCGCAAGAACGCTAAGGCAAACCATGAATGTATAACAGCAGGAGGCAGCAAGGCTCGCTGCAGAACAGCAGGCTCAACAGGATCAACATCACTTGAATGTTGAGGATATAGAGGATGATATTGCATTAGATGGAGTTGGTGCTACGGGCGCTATTGTTCTTCCTCCGCTATCGCCTGGGGCAAAGTTCAACATTACTAGCACAATGCTCTAGCTGTTAAACTTAAAGGGACTGTTCCGTGGTGTTGTTGGTGATGATCCAAATCGACACCTGATGAATTTTGTGGGTATCTGCAAGTCATTCGAACTGCCTGGAGTAAGTCAGACAGTGATCAGACTCAGGTTATTTCCGTTGACTCTGTCTGATGAGGCAGCATTATGGTTGACAGAGCTAACCCCCGACTCTATCACAACCTGGGGAGAGTTGAAAGGAGCTTTCCTAGAAAGGTTCTTTCCTCCCTCTAGGATGATACAGTTGAGGGATGAAATTAGCAACTTCAGACAACAACCTCATGAGGCTTTACATGAGACTTGGTTGCGGTTCAAGAAGAAGCTGACACAATGCCCGAACCATCAGTTGTCCGACAATTTCCTGATGCAGACATTCTACAGGGCACTAAATTCGGCTACCAAGCCGACACTGGATAATGCAGCAGGTGGAGCGTTTATGGGTCTCACCTTTATCGATGCCACAACTATTTTGGACCGGCTCAATAAAACCAACAGGGCCTGGCATACACGGGACACAGAGGTGGCTGCTAGCACTCATGCAGTCGGTATGTCAGCGAAACAGTGCAGGAAAGAGGAAGAGCGGGATCAAGATATGGCCCATCTGAAAATGCAAATGGACCTACTGACAAAACATTTGCTGTCAGGAGACATGGAGAAAGTGAAAGTTGTGGGTTCCCAAGGTAGAGCAGCAGAGTTCGAGTCTGATGAGGAGGCGAACTAAGGGGTTTCCAGGCCAATGGCCAGGGAAACCAAGGTCGGAACTATTAGAAGGACAACTACTATGAAAAAGCTGGCTACAGAGATTGTGATCAGGGGAACTGGATGAATAAAACTGATAGAGGTGGGTTGTACGTACCACCTGGTAACCGAGAAAGAACTAGCAATGAGACAGGGACGTCCAAGTTAGAGAATATGATGGCAAAGATGTTGTTGAAGGTGGAATCTACTGACTCCGGAGTCAAGAAAATGAAATCTGAATTATCATCAATGAGTCAGTTAGTGAATTCTCATTCCACCTCAATCAAGTAGCTAGAACAACAAATGAGTCAAGTCTCGACGTCTCTAAATCAAAGGAAAGCTGGGACATTGCCGAGTGACACCATTCAAAACCCGAGAAACGATGGAAATTGTATGGCAATCACCACCAGAAGCGGTAAGACATTATCGGAATCTCATCCGGTAATTCAGACTAAGAAAGGTAATGTTGCTGAGGAAGATGAGTTAGTAGATGCTGAAAATATGGTCGATGAGGGTGTGAGAGTATCTGTTGAAAAACTCGGTGAGGTAGAGAATGCTACTCAAGTGCTCACGGATAAAAGCAAGGAAGTTGAAAAACTTCCAACTATGATGCCTCGGCCACCACCTCCTTTCCCACAACGGTTGAAGAAGAAAGTGGAAGATAGCAAGTTCTTAAATTTCATGACCATGCTCAAGCAGATATCAGTGAACATCCCTCTGGTGGATGTGCTTGAAAAAATGCCCGGTTATGCCAAGTTCATGAAGGACTTGATCACAAAGAAGAGGTCAGTAAGTTTTGAATCGGAAGACAACCTCCACTATTGTAGCGCCATTTCATCAAGGTCGCTAGTCCAAAAGAAAGAAGACCCGGGTGCGTTCACTAGTCCTTGCACCATAGGGGAGTTTAACTTTGCAAAAGCTCTTTGTGACTTGGGGGCTAGCATAAACTTGATGCCGTTAGCCATCTACCGGCAGTTGGGCTTAGGAGCTCCCAAACCGACGACTATGAGACTGTTGATGGCTGATAGATCGGTTAAACGCCCGGTGGGTATTTTGTATGATGTGCTTGTGAAGGTGGGGAAGTTCATATTTCCGGCAGACTTCGTGATTTTGGACTGCGAAGTGGACTTTGAAGTCCCTATTATTTTGGGACGACCCTTCTTGGCAACCAGAAGAGTATTAGTAGTTATGGAGAGCAACGAGTTGACTTTCAGGTTGAACGATGAAGTAGTGAAGTTTAATGTGTGCAAGTCAATGAGGCAGCCGAGGGACATAAATGTTGTCTCGGTTATTGATGTTGTTGCCGAATCTGATGTGAATGTTTCTGTTGAAGAGAGACTTGCTGTAGAGACGTTGACAGCAGTCATGATGAACTTCGATGATGATGACATCGAAGATTATGAAGAAATTGTAAATGATGTGGTTGGAATTGGGTCATATTGTTACGCCCCAAAGAAATTAGATCTCGATTTAAAGAACAGACCGACACCTCCTGCAAAGCCTTCTATTTAGGAAGCGCCGGTATTAGAGTTGAAAGCGTTGCCAGGCCATCTGAAGTATGCATTTTTAGGTGACAAATATACCTTACCTGTAATCATTGCGACAGACCTTGTGCAATCTCAAGTTGAAGCTTTACTATCCACACTGAGGAGACACAAGAGAGCAATCGGCTGGACCATTGCAGATATTATCGGCATCCCACCAGGTATTTGTACTCATAAGATACAGTTAGAAAATTGCACTCCCACCACCGAGAACCAGCAGAGACTGAATCCGCCAATGCAAGAGGTGGTGAAGAAAGAGATCATCAAATTGCTCGTTGCTGGAGTGGTTTACCTAATTTCTGATAGCAAATGGGTAAGCCCAGTGCAATGTGTTCCTAAGAAGGGAGGAATGACTGTGGTAGCAAATGACAAAAATGAGATGATTCCATTAAGACCTGTCACAGGGTGGCGAGTCTGTATGGATTACCGGAAGCTAAACTCCTGGACTCTCCGTGATCATTTCCCCATGCCCTTTATGGATCAGATGCTGGATAGATTAGCTGGCAGAGGTTGGTACTGCTTTTTAGATGGATATTCGGGGTACAACCAAATATCTATCGCCCCAGAAGATCAGGAGAAAACCACTTTCACCTGTCCCTACAGTACGTTTGCTTTTAGACGCATGCCCTTTGGTCTTTGCAATGCTCCTGCAACATTCCAAAGATGCATGATGTCTATCTTTTCTGATATGGTGGAGAACACATTGGAAGTCTTCATGGATGACTTTTCGGTAGTGGGTGATGCATTTGATGATTGCTTGACTAATCTGGGTCAAGCATTGCAAAGGTGTGAAGAGTCAAACATCGTGCTGAATTGGGAGAAATGCCATTTCATGGTGAAAGAAGGCATTGTATTAGGGCACAAAATATCTATGAGAGGTCTAGAGGTGGATAGAGCCAAGATAGAAGTCATCGAGAAACTACCTCCACCCATTTTAGTAAAGGGTGTGAGGAGCTTTCTTGGTCATGCCAGTTTCTACCGAAGATTCATTAAAGATTTCTCTAAGGTTGCTACCCCATTGTGCAGGTTGCTTGAAAAGGAGACTAAGTTTGTATTTGATGCTGAGTGTTTGAGGGCGTTTGAGTGCCTGAAAGAAAAGTTAGTGGATGCTCCTATTATAATTGCCCCGGATTGGTCCAAACCATTCGAAGTAATATGCGACGCGAGTGGTGTTGCACTTGGAGCTATTCTGGGACAGAAGCGAGATAAACTTTTTCACCCCATTTATTATGCTAGTAAAGCATTGAATGGGGTGCAAATGAACTACACAGTGACAGAACAAGAGCTGCTGGCTATTGTATATGCTTTTGAGAAATTCAGAGCGTACTTACTTGGTACAAAAGTGGTGGTGCACACAGATCATGAAGCCTTGAGGTATTTAATGACCAAAAAGCATGCAAAACCTCGACTAATCCGATGGGTGTTATTGTTGCAAAAATTTCTCTTTGAAGTCAAACATCGGAAAGGGTGTGAAAACCAGGTAGCGGATCATCTGTCCAGGCTCGAGAGGGAAGAGAACGTAGTAGATGAACCGGAGATTGATGATGCATTCCTAGATCAGAGTACCCAGTTCTTCAGACACAGATAGCTGAAGAAGTGCAAATTATTACCACGGATCTACCAGAATACCCAGTTCTTCAGACACAGTTTCAGAGGTACCATCTTGAGTGGATGAGCACAACTCCGAGATTCTATTATCCAGAACTAGTCTGGGAATTCTATGCCAACTATTTGGCACTGTTGGAGAGCAAATGTGAGAAAGAAAAAGGGGTTAAATCAGCACCAAGGCAGGACCGAGTTCCGGTTCAGGGTAAACAAGTAGACATCTCCTGAGAGACGATTAACAGAGTCCTCTTTGGTCCTGAATACATTCCTCCACCTGATATGCCAGAGTTTCATGACAAAATTGCCAACATATACTCGCAGAGACCATGGTTAGCAAGGACATTGACTGATGGCTCACCATCTTGGCTAACTCAGAGGGGACGGATATCGAAGCAATCACTAAGCTTCGTAGCAAAGTTTTGGTGGGCTATTGTGCGGTACAGGCTATTTCCAACAGGTGGAGAAACTAATTTGGATGAGGGAAGAGCCATACTTGTAGAAAGTTTGATAGCTGGGTACATCATCAACTTCGGAATGATAATTGCAGACGAGATGCAGACCAGGGCCATAAAAACTACTTCTTCTTTGCCGTTCCCGTGTCTGGTTACTGAATTATGCAGGCGTGCAGAGGTGCCAATATTGGACGGTATTGATGAGCAAATGACAGCGTCATCCACGCAAAATATTGACAAATCAATGGATGACACTAAGTTTGACATGAGGATTCATAAGCCTCAGATCTTCGAGGAACCAACCACAACCACCTCCGAGGCAACCGACACTCCATTAGGCACAGAGATGCCACTTGCGGTGTTTGATCCGAAGACTTCACAAATAAAGAGAGCTACTGCCGAAAGCTCTGGCACTGCAGCAAGGCCTCCTCTACCACCGGAATATCACATGAATCCCCGAAATTTTGCTAAAATAGTGCAGAAGCAGAAACAGATGGATAAACAAATTGCCGCTTGGACGGACTTGTTCAAACCCACCATTGATGAATCAATACGGAAGGCTCTGAAGCCATTTGAGGGGCTGCGTGCAAGGGTCGATGCGATGGAAACTCGGATGGAGGCAAGGCTAAACGAAATGAGCATCCCAGACCTAGCAAGATTTGATGTGGAACTGAAGAAGGTAAAAAATGATATCACCGTCCTCAAGCAAGAAAAAGCACTTTATGATGAGACTTCGGAGTTCGTGGACTTGGAAGAAAAAACCACGATAGTGGATTTGATGGGTCGGCCACTGAAAATTATAAACCCCAAGCAGGTGAAAGTGGGGTAAAGAAGTCAAAGAAGAGAAAGCACAAAAAGATATCAGCTGAGGAGGACGAGTTAGAGGTTGCAAAGCAGCAGTCGGTAGTAGATGAGTAGCTGCGACAGGAAAGAGTGCGTGACCAAGCAGGTGGGCATCATCCAATGCAGTACCGGAGTCTGGAAAGACTCCAGATGTTGATGAGCTGCGTACGGAAACCTAGGTTTCCCATGTACCCCCATGCCTTTGTTCTGAATATCTGTTTTCTTGAGCATTGAGGGCAATGCTAAATTCTTTTGTTAGGGGTAGGGGTATTACCACCGGAGGTTTTTGTTGCCGTATTTCTTTTCCTTCGGTGTGCTATCTAGTAGAACCGACATGTGTAGGTTGTTGTTACGTTTATTATTGGGTGATGTTGTAGCAAGCATGGCTGTGAATGGTTAAAATAAAAAGGAGCCCCCCTCCAAAACTCTTGCTTTTTGTACTCGTGTGTGGAAAATTAACTGTTATGGATCCTTGAGTGTCTTTGTAGGCATGTGCGAAGAACGATCTTGTTTAGGCTGAACTGTTGTTTCAATGATTGGTAGTGGTATGGTTTCCTGATGCGAAGTGTGTGTGATATTTTTGTTGAAATTCTTACTCTGTGTATGCATCTAGAACCTGCCCGGTCTATTCTGTTGAAATTGGAAGCTAGTTGCTTGGGAAAGGACCACAGGCCCTTTTTGTGTATAGTCCACTTATCCCAAAAGACTGCCAAGATGTAAATAATCCCTTTGATCCCTGTTTGAGCCTTATCGGGCTTGGATATTTATTTTTTTGCTACATTTTGGTTGCCCTTACCGGGCTTTGGTTGTAAATTCTGGATATTCTAGCCCTTGTCGGACATGTTTTGGATGATTTTGTTATTTCCCTCATTGGGCTTTTATTTTCTTGTGCTTTATCTTGTGCCCTTGTCGGGCTTGACCTTTAATTTGAATGTGAGTATGCCATAGTGTTGGGTTAGTCCTACACGCCTATTATTTTACTACCCGTGCTATGCAAATCATGCTTAGTGCCTACATCGAGCCTCATTCTCAAATAATCCATGAGCGCATATTTTAAATATCGCCTTTGTAGATATTAGATAGTTTTGAATAAACTTTGAGAGTTTTCTTCATACCACAGTTCTTTTTCAAGGAGTAATTTTTTTTCTTTTCTATATTTTTTATGTGGAACCGAGTGACATTTTTCTATGATAGATTAAGAGGCAACTTTCTTAAAGGAAAATGCCAAAGTTTTAGTTTTTAGTTTGAGTCCGTATTGCATTTGTCTTGAATGGGACCACCAAAAATTTATCTTGGCAAAAGAATTTGAAAATTGAGAAAAGAAGGGAAAATGATATTTGAAAAAGCATTCTCTTATCATGACTTGCACATTCTCCATTTGGCTTGTTGATTCACAAATGAGTTGTGCGAACTCGGAATAGCTTGTCAAAAGTCATTCGTTCCAATTGATTTTGAGACTAATTGTGAACTTCTTGTGTTGTGATGCTATGTGTGGTAAGGTTTACTTTGTTCTTGTGTATGCATGTTGTATAGAACTTGCCCCAAATGTGATTCAAGGTAAAATCCTAGACGTTGCTTAGATTGGAAGATGACCTTAGGCCCTTTTTGAATAGTCACTTTACCCAAAAGTTCCTTCCCCTAACATTGATCCTAGTCAATCTCTTTGAGCCTTTAACCTTTCCTTGACACCCAATGTGAAATACCTTGACCCTTTGTGAATCCTCTATCTTGGCACCCGTCCTCCTTAATTGCTAGAAATAAATGTGTGCTAAAAGCCTAAGTTTGGGGGGACATGAATGAAAAAATGGGATGTGATGTAGGCAAAACCCTGAGTTTGGAGATGCATGCGTTAATGTTGGAAAGAGAAGTTGAGAGACAATGTGAGATAGCACCCTATGCTTATCTTATGAATAGCTTGGAAGTGTCAAAAGATGAATGAATGGAAGCAAAAGAATAGAGAGGTGCTACCAACTGAGCTAAATAAAAGGGTGTTTGAAAGAATGGTTGTTGAGAAAACTTGGGTTGTGAGAAAGAGGAATAAGGTAAAGTTAAATAAAAAATGTGAGCAGAGTACTTGAATGCCTAATGATAGTGTTAGGGAGGTTTAGTCACTTGAGCCAAATAAAATCTTCACCTTAACCCTATCCTACATTATTGCTCGCAAGCCCTTCGTGATTTCAAGCTTTGAAACTCTATATTAGTGGCGAATTACATAAAGGGAAAGCTTATAGTTCTATGTGTGTGCACTTGAACATCTTTGAGAGAGTGAAAGTCTTTGTGTTCTCTTATAATACTAATATTGTGAATTGCATGATTGTGAATGAGATTCTATCTTGTGGTGAGTGGCATTGCATCTTTGAAGTGAATAGTGAAATCTTGATTTCAATTAAGAGGAATGAACGAGGCAAGTTGTGTAGTGAATCTTGGGAAAACCTTGAAGGTTTATGCCAATGACTTGAGAATCTTGATGATCTTGTTTTAAAGGAAAAGTTTCCCTAATTTGGAATGAGAATTGAAGTCTCTTGAAATGAGCTTTTGAAATGAAATGTGTTTGCCTTGTGCTTGTGGTGGTACCGAATGAGAGTAGTGTTTTTGTTTTGAGTCTTTTGTTCATTATTTTCTTTTGTTTTAAGTCATTGTAATCCTTGGTTCAATCCTTGTGTCTTGGGAAGTTTGAGTCAATCCTTGTCTTTATTAGAGCTTTCCTTGAGGACAAGCAACAAGTTTGGGGATTTGATAAGCTGATAATCTACCAACTTATTTAGCTCTTAATCATGAGTTATTTTCTTGATTTGATACTGTTTAGAAGGATTTTATGATTCTGATTTCTTATATGCATGCGTTCTTGAACAATGAATATAGAAGAGGATTTGAACCTAAATGAACCATAAACTAAGTCAAGAGATGATCGGAAGAGAAGAGATCTGCTAGGTATGTGTGTTAAAACCTGTGTGTCACAAGTTGGAACCTGCATTTCGCAGGTGATAGTTGTAACACCCCATGCACGTATCCAACTATCCAAGAGAAAAACTTCAGAGAATTCCAAGGTTCCAGGGACCACGGGTCAAGTCCACGAGTCATGGAAGGTTCCACGAGTCGTGGAAGTGACTCGTGATCCCAGTCCTACAGACCAGCTTCAGTACTGACCACCACGAGTCACTTCCTTAACTCTTAGAAGTTTCTATGGGTCGTGCTATGGACTCGTGGAAGCTTGATCAGAGGTCAGTCAATCCCCTGAGTTCCATGAGTCGTCCTGTCGAGTCATAGAAGTCCTCCTGCAGGTTGAAATTTCTGGCAGCTTCCACGATTAGGGGATGGTCTACGAGTCGTAGACTCCACTCGTGATCCCTGAAGTTGACCAAATTTCCAGCTTTCTTCTAATTAATTCCTAGGGCATTTTGGTCATTTCCCAATTATTATGTATTAAGTGAAGTCATTTTGACTACTTTTAGAAGGGTTTTCACCCATATTACTCTAAGTTCATCCTAAGTTCCTCATTCTCCTCCCAAAAAGGAAAATCCCTCTTCAAGCTCAAGTCTCCAAGCTCCAAGTCAAGTCTCAAAATCTTTTCCATTGAAGTGGGTAATCTTCATCCAAGGTATGTGGGTCTTTAGCAATGGGTTTCTTTTACCCTTGTGCCCAAAATCCCCAACTCATGAATTTGAATTATGAAGTTATGAAACTAGAGTTTTGAACCAAAATTGGGGAAAGTTTATAAAATTAGTTTCTATATTTAAATTCATAGTTTCTTATTGATTATTCATGATTTGATTATGATTCTTTCATTGATTTTGAAAGCCCAAGCATGAAAGTGGATTTCTAGCATGAACCCATGAATTTACACGTTTTCAAAAGGAAATTAGCATGATTAGCTATCATGGCACTTATGAACTTATGAAATTGCATGTATGATTCTTCAAGTATGAATTTAGTATGAAAAGCATGTTTTGAACTATGGCTAAGCTATGCGTTCAGATTATGACTTGAATTGCATAGCATCAAATATGTCCTTTGCTTTTCAAAATAGCTTTGGCATTAGATATGTCATTGGTTTTACATAGATTTGGCATTAGATATGTCATTGGTTTTACATAGCTTTGGCATTAGATATGTCATTGGTTTTTACATAGCTTTGGCATCAGATATGTCATTGGTATTATATGAGCTATATGTATGTTTTTAGGAGTAGTATTAGCACTGAGTTGGATGGGTGAGATTACCCATGAGTCCCAGAACTACATTGCCCCCGTAGGCTAAGTCCCATGCTGGGCATTAGATTTAGGTGATCACGTTACAGTCATGCCTTTGTACCCCTGGCAAGGTACATTGGGTCCTCTCGATGGGGCGTAAACATCGGATCCATGTAGCTCACATGGTCTATGTCGGTTATAGAACCTCCCACAGAAACATTTTATAATTAAAGTTTCATTTGACTCTAAATTAGATTTCAGACTTATAACTTATGTTTATGCTTCGGCTTATGATATTTTAGAGTCATTGCGTTCAGTTATCCTTTAAAAGCATGATTTCAGTTATTCAAGTATACTTAGAATGTTTTCACCATGTTCATGCATTGCTCACATACTTAGTACATTCCATAGTACTAACGCATATTGCGCTGCATCCTTTTATGATCCAGACTCAGGTGTTTCCACTCAGATCCGTGGCTAGAGATCCGGCGACTCCTACTTAGCTATTGGTGAGTCCTCATAGTCTAAGGGCTAGGCCCCACCTCAGTTTTATGTCTTCTTTATTTTCTGATGTTCGAGTTAGTTGGGGGTGTTGTCCCAACAACTCTCTATGATAGTATTAGAGGCTTTTCGGACATAGACCTTATGAGATGATTTCTGAGTTATACTTCTTAATTGACTTCTATTTATGATATTCTGAGTTTCTATCTTAGATTGCTTCCGCTTATCTTTGTTATGCTTGAGAATGCTATGACTAAGGGTTAACTTGGGATCCTTGTGGTCTCGGGTCCTGTGTTACATCTAGTGGGTAGCCTCAGGTCGTGACAAACTTGGTATCAGAGCCTCAGGTTCAAGAGTCCTAGGATGTCCAAAAGCCGCATCGAGTAGAGTCTCTTTCATGTGTGTGAAGCGCGCCACACATATGAAAGGGAAGCTATGAGGTGTCTTAGAAAAGAAACTTCACTTTTTTCATGATCAAATCGTGCGATAGAGCTTATGTCTAATATTCCTTTAATCCTTATCTTATGTGTTTTAGATTATGCCTCCTCGATGTGCTATGCCTCTCTAAGCCGCTCGAAATGCCGCTCCTCAAGTTCCGGTTCCTGATGTCATGAATGATTAGTTTATGAATGCTATCCATTTGCTAGCTCATACTTTAGCAAATCAACAAGCTCCTACCCTCGCTCATCCTCAAGGTGGGGTAGCGGCCCAAGTTTGTGACTTTATCCGTATGAACCCACCGGAGTTTTGGGGTTCGAAAGTGGGAGAGGATACGCTCCACTTTGTTGATGAAGTAAAGAAAATCTTTGAGGTTATGCAACTAGCGGGTGTTGATTGTGTGGAGCTGGCATCCTATCAACTCAAGGATATGGCTCATATTTGGTTCACGCAATGGATGGAGGCTAGGGTGAGGGATGCAATCCCCATGACTTGGGAGTGTTTTGAGAGAGCCTTTCTTCATAGGTTCTTTCCCCATGAGTTGAGGCAAGTGAAAGTGGAGGAATTTGTGAACTTGAGACAAGGTTCGATGTCAGTGCAAGAGTGTAGTTTGAAGTTCACCCAGTTGTCTAGGCATGCTCCCTCCATGGTAGCAGACCCACATGATCAAATGAGCAAGTTCATCTATGGTGTTTCTGATATGGTGAAGAAAGAGTGTAGGTCTGCTTTGTTGTTGAGTGACATGAACATCTCTCGACTCATGACTCATGCCCATCAGATTAAGGACGACAAGCTTAGGGAGATGGCTAGGGAGAACAAGAGAGGTAGATCCAAGGGATCGGGTTTTAGCCATCAGAGGTCCGGTGGTAGACATCGCTCATCTTTCCAGAAGAAGTCTTCAAGCCCTGTTCACTATTCTTCTAGTGCTCCTTCTCAGGCCTCTAGGCCCCACCATGATCAGTCCGATAGAGGTGCAGGCTTGTATTCTCAGGGTGGTGGTGCAAATGGGTTTTCTTTCCCTCCTTGTACCAGGTGTGGGAATAATCATCTCGGTGAGTGTTTAGCCGGTAGAGAGGGTTGCTTTGGTTGTGGTCAGCCTGGGCATCGTATTAAGGATTTTCCTTCAGCTAGGAAGGGACAGGGAGGTAGGACTCAGTTTACTCCAGCAACTTTAGCAGGTAGACCAGCCCCTCAGGGCGCAACTTCTAGTTCTGGTGGTCAGTGCCAGAACCGTCTTTATGCTATGTCCTCCCGATAGGATCAGGAGAGTTCTCCCCACGTGGTTACCGGTATGTTGAAAGTCTTTTCTCATGATGTGTATGCTTTGTTGGACCCCGGTGCCTCTTTATCTTTTGTAACCCTTTATGTTGCTTGTAAGTTTGAGACTATTCCCGAAATGCTTTTAAAACCATTATATGTTTCTACTCCTGTTAGTGAGTCAGTCCTAGCCAAAAGCGTCTACCAAAATTATCCTATCTCAGTCCTTCATAGAGTCACTTCAGCGGATTTAGTAGAGTTGGAGATGACTGACTTTGATATTATCCTTGGTATGGATTGGTTGTATGTATGTTATGCCTTAGTTGATTGCCGCACTCGTGTGGTTAGTTTCAAGTTTCTTTATGAACCTGTCCTAGAATGGCAAGGTAGTCTCTCTTCTTCGAAGAGTCATTTCATATCTTATCTTAAGGCTAGGAAGATGATTTCTAAGGGTTATGTCTATCATATAGTTTGGGTTATGGACACGGAGTTCGAGACCCCGACTATTCAGTATGCTCCTGTTGTGAATGAATTCCTAGAAGTGTTCCTCGATGATTTGCCCGGAGTCCCTCCCGAGCGGGAAATTGACTTTGGGATATATCTTCTTCCGGATACGAATCCTATCTCTATTCCTCCCTATAGAATGGCCCTCGCAGAACTTAAAGAGTTGAAAGATCAGTTGAAAGACTTGCTTGATAAGGGTTTCATCAGGCCTAGTATTTCACCTTGGGGTGCCCTAGTTTTGTTTGTTCGAAAGAATGATGGATCTCTTAGAATGTGTATTGATTACCATCAGTTGAACAAGGTCAAAATAAAAAATAAGTATCCCATTCCTAGGATTGATGACTTGTTCGATCAGTTTTAGGGTGCTAGTTTCTTCTCCAAAATCGACCTTAGATACGGTTATCATCAGCTTCAGGTTCAGGAATGTGATATCCCGAAGATAGCCTTCAGGACTCGGTATGGTCATTATGAGTTTATTGTTATGTCTTTTGGTCTAACGAATGCTCCTGCAACCTTTATGGATTTGATGAACCGTGTGTTCAAACAGTATTTGGATATATTTGTGATTATTTTCATTGATGATATCCTCATCTACTCTCAGAGTGAGGAGGAGCATGCGGATCACCTGAGGGTTGTGTTGCAAACTCTCAAGGATAGACAGTTATTTGCTAAGTTTAGCATGTGCAAGTTTTGGATGCAGTCTGTTGCTTTTCTGGGTCACATTATGACTAATGATGGTATTCAGGTTGATTCTCAGAAGATTGAAGCGGTAAAGAACTGGCCTAGACCCACTTCTCCATCCGATATTAGAAGTTTCTTGTGTTTGGATGGTTACTATAGGAGATTTGTGGAAGGGTTTTCTTCCCTTGCTTCTCCATTGACCCTATTGACTCAAAAAAAGGTTAAGTTACAGTGGTCCGACTCTTGTGAGAAAAGTTTTCAGGAATTGAAGACTCGATTGACTACAGCTCCAGTGTTGGCCCTACCCGAGGGCCTTGATGATTTTGTTGTGTATTGTGATACCTCCAGAATTGGTTTGGGTTGTGTTTTAATGCAACGGGGCAAGGTGATTGCTTATGCCTCGAGATAGCTTAAGGTACATGAGAAGAACTACCCTACTCATGATCTTGAGCTAGCGGCCATGGTTTTTGCTTTGAAGATTTGGAGGCACTACTTGTATGGTGTGCATGTGGATGTTTTCATCGATCATAAGAGTCTTCAATATGTGTTCACTCAAAAGGAATTGATTTTGAGACAAAGGAGATGGCTTGAACTCCTTAAGGATTATGATATGAGTATGCTTTTCCATCCGGGTAAGGCCAACGTGGTGGCAGATACTTTGAGTAGGTTGTCCATGGGGAGTGTAGATTCTATTGAAGATAGAAAGAATTAATTGGTTAAAGAAGTTCATAGGCTTGCTCGGTTGGGAGTTCGCCTTATGAACTCGACCAAAGGTGGTGTGATTGTGACTAATGGTGCCGAATCATCCTTAGTGGCTGAGGTGAAAGCCAAGCAAGACCAAGATCCCGTTCTACTTCAGCTTAAAGGTGCAGTTCGTCAGCAAAGGGTTGAGGTTTTCTCCCAAGGGGGAGATGGTGTGATTCATTATCAGGGTCGCTTATGTGTCCCAAATGTTGATGGGTTGAGACAACAGATTTTGTCCGAGGCTTACAGTTCTAGATACTCTATTCATCCGGGTGCCACTAAGATGTACTGTGACCTACGAGAAGTCTTTTGGTGGAGTGGTATGAAGAAGGACATAGCCGGGTTTGTAGCTAAGTGTCCCAACTGTCAACAGGTAAAGGTGGAACAACAAAGACCAGGTGGTATGTTTTAGGATATTGACCTTCCTACTTGGAAATGGGAAGCAATCAATATGGACTTTATTACGGGTTTGCCTCGTACTCGAAGGCAACATGATTCCATTTGGGTGATTGTCGATCGGATGACCAAGTCATCCCATTTCTTGGTTGTTAAGACTACGGATATCGCGGATGATTATGCTACACTCTATATTCGGGAGATAGTCCGATTGCATGGTGTTCCCTTGTCCATTATTTCTGATAGAGGTCCTCAGTTTACATCTCAGTTTTGGAGGTCGTTTCAGAAAGGCCTTGGTACTAAGGTGAAGCTTTGCACAACTTTTCACCCTCAGATGGATGGCCAGGCCAAGCGTACTATCCAGACTTTGGAGGATATGTTGAGGGCTTGTGTTATTGACTTCAAAGGAAATTAGGACGATCACTTACCTCTTATCGAGTTTGCCTTCAACAACAACTTTCACTCTAGCATCCAGATGGCTCCATATGAGGCACTTTATGTCCGGAGGTGTAGATCTCCTATTGGTTGGTTTGAGGTTGGTGAGGCAGCCTTGATTGGTCCAGATTCGGTTCATGAGACTATGGAGAAAGTTCAGCTTATTCGGGAAAGGTTGAAGACCGCTCAGAGTCGACAGAAATCTTATGCGGATGTGAGGAGAAGGGAGTTGGAATTTGAAGTCGATGATTGGGTTTTCCTTAGGGTGTCACCCATGAAGGGTGTGATGAGGTTTGGCAATAAGGGAAAACTTAGTCCCTATTTTGTAGGTCCTTATCGAATTTCGAGGAGAGTTGGTAGTGTTGCTTATGAGTTGGAGTTGCCAACGGAGTTGGAAGCGGTTCATCCAGTTTTCCATGTTTCCTTGTTAAAGAAGTGTGTTGGTTATCCGAGTTTGATTGTTCCTTTGGAAGATGTAGGTTTGAAGGATAGTCTCACCTATGAGGAGGTTCCCGTGGAGATCCTTGATCGTCAGGTTCGGAGGTTGCGAAACAAAGAAGTCATTTCGAAAAAATTCCTTTGGACGAATCAACTTGTTGAAGGTGCTACTTGGGAAGCGGAAGAGGCCATGAAGGCCAAATATCCTCATCGCTTTCCTTCCGACTCAGTTTCAGCTTGAGGTACTAGTTTCCTCCTTAGTATATCACTCCGATTCTATTCCACCGGTGTCTCTCATGATCCTAGCATGCATACATGTTTTACGAAGTTAGTCTATCATGTTTTCAAGTTGAAAAGTTTGGTTTTGTGATTACCCCTTGATTTCTATGTTTTGATGTTTGGTTGGGTTGTTTTCCCCTCAGTTTCCCTTATTAGCCTTCATTCGAGGACAAATGATCCCAAAGGGGGGATATTATAACACCCCGTGCATGTATCCAGCTATCCAATAGAAAAACTTCAGAGAAATCCACGGTTCAAAGGACCACGGGTCAAGTCCACGGTCGTGGAAGGTTCCACGAGTCGTAGGAGTGAGTCGTGATCCCATTCCTGCAGACCAGCTTCAGTACTGACCACCACGAGTGACTTCTATGACTCGTAGAAGTTTCTATGGGTCATGCTGTTCACTCCCCTGAGTTCCACGACTAAGTTCTATGACTCGTGGAAGCTTCCACGAGTTGTCCTGTCGAGTCGTAGAAGGCCTCCTGTAGGTTGAAATTTCTGGAAGCTTCCACGATTAGGGATCCATGAGTTGTGGGATGGTCTACGAGTCGTAGACTCCACTCGTGATCCCTGAAGTTGACCAAATTTCCAGCTTTCTTCTAATTAATTCCTAGGGGCATTTTGGTAATTTTCCACCCTATTATGTATTAAGTGAAGTCGTTTTGACTACTTTTAGAAGGGTTTTCACCCATATTACCCTAAGTTCATCCTAAGTTCCTCATTCTCCTCCCAAAAAGGAAAATCCCTCTTCAAGCTCAAGTCTCCAAGCTCCAAGTCAAGTCTCTAAATCTTTTCCATTGAAGTGGGTAATCTTCATCCAAGGTATGTGGGTCTTTGGCAATGGGTTTCTTCCACCCTTGTGCCTAAAATCCCCAACTCATGAATTTGAATTATGAAGTTATGAAACTAGGGTTTTGAACCAAAATTGGGGAAAGTTTATAAAATTAGTTTCTATATTTAAATTCATGGTTTTTTATTGATTATTCATGATTTGATTATGATTCTTTCATTGATTTTGAAGCCAAAGCATGAAAGTGAATTTCTAGCATGAACCCATGAATTTACACGTTTTCAAGAGGAAATTAGCATGATTAGCTATCATGACACTTATGAACTTATGAAATTACATGTATGATTCTTCAAATATGAATTTAGTATGAAAAACATGTTTTGAACTATGGCTAAGCTAAGCCTTCAGATTATGACTTGAGTTGTATATCATCAGGTATGTCTTTTGCTTTTCAAAATAGCTTTGGCATTACATATGACATTGGTTTTAAATAGCTTTGGCATTAGATATGTCATTGGTTTTATATAGCTTTGGCATTAGATATGTCATTGGTGTTTACGTAGCTTTGACATCAGATATGTCATTTGTTTTGAAAAACTTTGGCATTAGATATGTCATTGGTATTATATGAGCTATATATATGTTTTTGGGAGTAGTATTAGCACTGAGTTAGACGGGTGAGAGTACCCATGAGTCCCAGAACTACGTTGCCCCTGTAGGCTAAGTCCCGTGCTGGGCATTAGATTCAGGTGATCACGTTACAGTCATGCCTTTGTACCCCTGGCAAGGTACATTGGGTCCTCTCGATGGTGCGTATACATCAGATTCCATGTATCTCACATGGTCTATGTCGGTTATAGAACCTCCCACAGAAACATTTTATGATTAAAGTTGTATTTGACTCTAAATCAGATTTCAGACTTATTACTTATGTTTATGCTTCGGCTTAGGATATTTTAGAGTCAGTGCATTCAGTTATCCTTTAAAAGCATGATTTCAATTATTCAAGTATACTTAGCATATTTTTACCATTTTCATGCATTGCTCACATACTTAGTACATTCCATAGTACTAATGCATATTGCGCTGCATCCTTTTATGATGCAGACTCAGGTGTTCCTACTCAGATCCGTGGCTAGAGATCCAGCCACACCTACTTAGCTATTGGTGAGTCCTCATAGTCCGAGGGCTAGGCTCCACCTCAGTTTTATGTCTTCTTTATTTTCTGATATTCGAGTTAGTTGGGGGTGTTGTCCCAACAAATCTCTATGATAGTATTAGAGGCTTTTCAGACATAGACCTTATGAGATGATTTCTGAGTTGTACTTCATAATTGACTTCTATTTATGATATTCTGAGTTTCTATCTTAGATTGCTTCCGTTTATCTTTGGTATGCTTGATAATGCTATGACCAAGGGTTAACTTAGGATCTTTGTGGTCTCGGGTCCCGTGTTATGTCTAGGGGGTAGCCTCGGGTTGTGACACTAGTGCAAGTGGAGCTTGGACACTGCCTAACAACACAGGCACCTGAGTGCCGCAAGTCCTCAAGGGCGATCACAGGTGTCCGTGCAAATGGAGCCACAGGCGAAAAGTTTCACACTTCTCACAAGACTTGTCACCTGCATGCCACAAGTCATAAAGAGCGACCACAGGTGCTAGCGCAGGTCAAATCGCAAGTGGCTCGAAAAGAAAAATGGTCAAGAAAGCTATTGCATAACTGGGAAGCTTCCAAGACCCGTTTTGGATTTGTGCAAGGATTTTAGACTAAGTTTTTCCCTAATTAAAATATTGTTCATAAAGTATATTTTGTAGTACATCCTAGAGCTTCTTATTCCTTGAAACTTGTGAAGAAAACTCCACTGTTGACAACACTAAGCTTGGAATTGAAGATAGTTTATGATTATGAATAAAATTGATGATTACCCACTTGGTATATTTTCTTTTTCCTTCACTATGAGTAGCTAAATTCCTTTCTAGGAGTGTGTGCAATGATGAGTGTTTGAAATTGATATTGGGTATTAATAATTTGTTCTTATAATTGATTATTATGTATGGGTTTAGGAAATCCTCCTTGTTTAAATCAAATAATTGGTGATTGTAAATATTAATTTAGCTTTCTAATTATATTCTTGATTGAGAAAGAAGTTCTATAATTGGGTGAGGATCCCTAGTAAGGATTTAGAAATTCTATCAATAGTTGAGGCTAGAAATAGCTCAACTTAACAATTTCTCATCTAATGGTTGATTCTAGTAATAGCTCACCCACGTAAGCTAGTTGGTTGATTTGTAGCTAAACTTTGGGGTTTGAAAGAATCCATGGCTTATACATGTTTGATTGGTTGAGAAACAATTAAATATACCTTTAACCAAGGCTACCTGTAACACCCCAAAAATTCCAAGCTAAGACCCAAACTATTTCCATGAGTGTCATTATCATTTTCCTAGTGTGGTGAGTACTTTGCATGTGAATCATGTCCATAAGAAACTCCTATAAGCGAGTTAAGTTGAAAGCACTCCAACCAAAGAAGTTTTCATGTAAGATTAAACTAGGGTCAACTTCAAATGATCATAACTCCTAGAATATGAAGATATAGGTGGTCTAGTACCCACCAAATTAAAGGCCTTTGAGTCTTCTTTCCAACGCCACCAATCGTGTGTTAATACAAGTGTAGAGTAAAAATTTATCATTGTTTTACTAAAGGGTGCATGTCTATCAAAATGATAGATTGAAACCACGAGTAGGTTCCACGGGTCGTGGAATGATCCATGCGCCGTGAAACCAACTCGTGGAAATCAGACCTGAAACAAATTTTTTCTTGAAAACCATGAGAAGGTTCCACGGGTCTTGGAATGATCCACGGGTCATGAAACCAACTCATGAAAATCAGCCCAGAGGTCAGAAACTTCGCCCAAGAACCACAAACCCTTTTCACAAATCGTGATCCATTCTACGGGTCGTGGTTCATGCTCGTGGAACCCAGCGATGAGTTTTTTTTTCAATAATTTTTAATTTTAGTATCCCAGGGGTATTTCAGACTATTCCTTCTTCTTTTAGCTCCGACTATAAGTAGTTTTATGCTTTTTTTATTAAGTAAAATACCTCCCAACATATCAATTTTCCTCATTCAATCTCTCAAGTCAGTTTCAAAGGAGAAAAGAGTGTTCTTCTCCAAATTTCAGACCTAGGACTTTCTCCATCAAGCTTCAAACTTCAGGTTCTCTTCAAAGATTATCATCTACCAGGTATGTGGAATTCCAATGAGGGTTTCCTTTCACCCTCATGCCTAAAGTTTCAGATTTTAGTATGAATTAATAAGTTATGATTCTAGGGTTCTTACCCCAAACATGTGTTTCACTATGAATTCGATTTCTTGATGATTCTACATAACTACTAGCCTTGTTAGAATAATTTTTACATGAATTCCTGCAATTATATTTCAAAACCCTAGATTTTAGAAGAATCGAATTATAGCCTGATTTTACCCAACTATGCATATTTTTACAGAACTGAATTTCTTATGATACTATATGTTCCCTGTATATGTTTAAGTGATACTGTATGAAGTTTATGGATATTTTCCTAAATCCCTGGAATTTAGATGAAACAGACTTAGCATGGATTTATAGCACCTTCTGCATAAATTAGCATTCTTTTCAAGAACTTAGCATGAAATTGTAGTATTTTCATATGAACTAACTTTTCTTCAAAATTTAGCCTAGTGTACTAGTACTCAGTTTTAAAGCATGAAATTACCCAGTTATCAGCCTATAGCTTTTCACAAAAAATAGAATGCTTTCAGATTTAGTATTGTCTTTCATTCTCAGAACATCAGTATATTTGAGCTATCCAATATTTCAGTTGCATTCATTGCTCTATATTCAGTTGGGAGTAGGCTTAGAACCAAGAGGACGAAGGGATGAAGGATCAGCTATAAGATTAGGCTAAGACCTTTAGTAGAAGTCCCTAAGTCCCAGAACTACGAAGCCACTGTAGGTATCAAAGGGGTCAGCTGTCAGATTAGGCTGGACACCCTTGTCCCTTGTGGACATCAGTTTAGTGGAACCATGTCAGACTTGTTTGTACCCTTGGCAAGGTTGAACACCCTTCCATCCAGGGTTACAGGTTGGCCCCATAGTTATCTCAGCTTGGGGTATGCCGGTTAATAGTAGCTCCCATAGTCCATATTCAGTATTGCATGACCTTGTATTCAGTTATACAGTTTAGTATTATACAATTGCATGTTTATATACTTGGCCATTGCATCAGCTTATACCTTTCATCTTACATTCAATATGCTATATCAATATTTTCAGCATGTTAAGCAGAAGGAAATCACCTAAGGATTTACTTTAAACATGACTTTTAGCACGACTCATGACTTTCAGCTCAGTTGCACTATTTCATGATCTACAGATATACTTTGTCTTTTCAATCTATGGATCCACAAATAGCAGTTTCACTTATCTTAAAATATCATGATCTCATAGTTATAGTTCAGGAATATGATTTAGACCTTTTTTCAGTAAAAGAGCTTATATTCTATAGTTTTGACTTATACACTTCAGACATTTATACTTAGTCCAGTTTTTAGCCATGCTTTCAGTATACACGTACTTTCTCATGATTTAAAGTTAGTGCATTATCTCACATGCTCAGTACATTCAAAGTACTAACCGCATATCTTCGTTGTGCTGCATCATTTTATGATATAGGTTTCAGTGCTAGCTTCTAGGATCATGGTCAGACAAATCACAGCTTCCAGTCAGCAGAGGATGAGTTCTCCTTATTCGGGAACTCCAGTCAGTTAGTAGTCACAGTAGTTATTTTCAGTTCTTGTATATTGATTAGAGGTGGTTGGGTGTCATGTCCCGACTATCTATAGTCAGTATTAATAGAGGCTTCATAGATAGTCAGTCAGTCAGTTGTATCATTTTTTAAATGATTTGTATTTTAGCTTATAAAACTTAAGTTTATTACAGTACTCTTCAAGAGTTCATCATATGTTTCAGCTTCCACATAATATATTTCAGTTTGTCTATTACCTTTCAGTCTATATCTCAGCAGTATGCCAGACCATGGGTTAGCTTGGGGTCACTCTGACTCTAAGCACCATGTCACGTCTAGAGTGTAGGCTCAGGGCATGACACTACCCATACTCTAATCGAAAATAAGCTAAGTAGTTAATCCCAAATTTCAATGTACGACCCCATCAGAATGCACACCCCTAATTTTTCCATCCTCGATTGTTAACAATTATTTTACTTATTTCCTTGCTTATTCTATCAAATACTTGTTTAAACTTGTCATGCCCCAAACTAGGGGGCGTGACTGGCACTCGATACCCTACTTGACTGAGTTAGCCACTAAAATATACTAGCTGACTAAACTGTGGGCCTAAAAAATTGTGCAGCACAATATCTGAAATGCTAAGCCCAGACCGTTAAGGTCATAACCTGAACAACAACCAGTCATATAGATGAAGGTTGACAAGTCAAAAATAATTAATTACTAGCTAGCCGACAAGGCCGCAACTGAAGACATACATATATACCTATATATATAAACATGCCAAGCCTACGGGGCTGGAGACTGAAAGCTGCAAAAAGAAACCTAGAATACTGTGTTCACAATAGCCTCTAAGAGGGTCACAAGCACTGGTCGGGATAAGGCTCCGTCTATACCCAAACTGTACAATAAAAGTAAACATCCTATGATAGCTCAAGGAAAAGGTGGAGCTTACCAACTCACAGCTGAACCCCGGACCCTAGTGGAGAGGTCGATCAGAATTCCTACCTGGACCTGCACTCACGAAATAGAAATGCAGCATCCCCAAGCAACAGAATGTCAGTATGAATAAAAATGTACTAGTATGTAGTGTAAAACGTAGAATCATAAATAGTTGTTGTAAGAAGGGTAATAGCGATACCACGTGAAACTGAAACTCTGATAGCTTCCATGATCGATATCTGTCCTTATAGAAATCAAATATGCATGGTATGTTCACATAATCATATGTTGTGAATACATATATATATATATATATATATGCAAATTCATGTCATATCCAACCAAGTGCTAGCAATGGTGGTGTCTTCCGGTAGCTAACCAGCATCATATCTGCCAACTTATGGCCATCTCTGTCTCATACGTATAAATATAGGCAATAGGCCCCATACCTCCCGATTATAGCTCGAGAGTTGAATGCATAGAATGTCATGTTATGAATTTTTAATGCAGGAATGTCATCATAATCATGTTGCCAATCTTGGTTCGCTGGTACTCTTTATTCTCATAAGCTCGTAATCACTTTCGTGTAACATGTAGAAGTCTCGTAGAACCTAATGTACTTTTTAGAATAAACTTGAATACTTAACTTAACTTTTGAAAGGTAACTTAAACTTGAGGATGTTCATAAAGAGCTTAAGGTGTTTCACTTAGTTTCTATATATGATTTCTTAATGGTTTGTAAAAGAAAGTATTTCAAAAACTGAGTCCTTTGGTAGTTTAAACAAACGAGTTACATTTGAGAGTTTTGGAAATTGATGTATTATTTTAGAGTTTTTCAAAAAGCATTTTACCAAAGAAGGAGGACTGGTTGTAAATCCTTAATGTTCCTTCATAACCATTTTTCAATCACAACACCCAAAGAAGAATAAGAATTCAAACATATGGATATATAGTCAAGGAGGTCGACAAAATGACATATAGATGCCAAATACTCTATATAATTGAACGAGTGAAATATCAACTTAGTAGGATCATGAAAATACTTTAGTTGTGATTCCAATGTCTTTCACAGACTGTCTTTCTAGCAATAGAATAGTAAAATATCGCATTTGACGATTTAGGAGTTTTCTAAACTTCGTACTCAAAGGAAGGACGAAGCTTAGTCTTGACATACCATGGACTATAAAGGAACATGCTAAGAAGAAGGATGGACTTAAAAAACCTTTCAATTGAATCTCAAAGGTGTTTCTATGAAGCTCGATCAACTGATTGTAACGCAATAACTACGAGAATCAACAAGACCGCGAGTATGAACCACAGTCAATCAGTAAGGCATTAAAGTAATTATTATGACCAACCTATTTTAACACAACACTCGACATCACAATTACTACTAGACCCACAGATAATAACAACAACACGAAGCTATCAACGCCTCACAAGAACGGTGAGCTCCCGAGGAAATATAACAAGGTGTATTTCACATTGTTCAATCTGACGACTGCCGTACGCGACTCCGAGAAGAAGCGCACCAACCCACCAGTCCCTACAATACTTTAACACCATCAATATACAACAATGATGACCCAACTTAATAAGAAAAAAGGCTTCCCAGAGCCACGACATCCAAAACACAACTTCTTGGCTCGAAAGTCTATAAAAAGATTCTGGAACGTGGAGTTTCATAGGAGGATCATAGAAGGGAGCTTACCACAACAAAAGCTTCAAAATCCAAAACTAAACAAGTTCTTAGAAATACCCACCATCTTTACTATATCAAAACCTATTCAAAACACAATTTTATGATAATTTCGACCACACCCGGTTCTGTCCAAATAGTCTATGGTAAAATGATCATCACTTTTTTAATGTGACATTGTATGAACGAGCGCTTTGATGTTCTAGAAACTAGACTCAAAGACCTTTAATTTGATATATAATAGACCCTCTAGATCTTTATATATTGGAAGTTATTCTCGCCCCAAGTCATCCTATCAACAAGATTACATAAGTAGTTACTACTTCCCCACTCGTGACACAGAGCCAATACTATCGAATACGAATTCATGAAGAGGAATAATGGTATAAGAAGAATATAATACAATAATAATTCTAAAGATCTACAAATAGTTCATCAAAAGCACGATAAATTTATAACCACTAGAATCAAGAAATCGTGCCAAAAAAAGAAAGAAGTAGCCTTTACATACCTCTACATTGAATCTTTAAAGCTATACGAGAATTCGCTTGCTTATCCATTCAACTTGACTATCCGATCTCAAAAGTTGATATCTAATTTCGAAATTTCAGAGGCCGCGTCCAAGAATTCCTTTTACAATCAAGATATACAGTTGTGCTTTTACCCCTAGATGTAGGATGAACTTACATGGTTCTACGCAAGATTACTTCTGCACAAGTTTTCATACAAGAATTCCTATGTTATCACTTATCTGAATGTCCTTACTTCTCACTTTTAGATAATATGCTAAACAAATTGGTTTCCTTTTTTTATCGGAGTAATTATAAGAGACGTGGCCGCTTAGGAGCCAAAACAATGAAAAGATAAACTTTCAAAAATAGTTTCATTTTGTAATATATCTTAAATACCTTGCCACCTGGCACCTAGCCTTTTAGAGGTGGTGGGCACATGTAAATAATAAAGTAATGTACCTAATTAACTATAAACATTTCTAGAATATATTAGATAGTTTACTAACTCTATTATATCATATCATGAAGTATATAAGTATGTATCTATAAGTCTGCCGCTACGAATGCCACTATATAATTCCCTTATATAACTAGTACTTACATATCTCCAATAACATATTAATAAATTATAAAACAAATACATACACAAATATATCATAATAAAAGAGTTTTTTTATAAATATTTAAAATATTTTAGGAAATAATAAAAATAAAACATTTTATCAAATTCTAATTTTAGATCAAGAATTTTTGAATACTCGCGATGTTAAATAAACTCTCAAATTTAGGCTCGTATGCCTTTGACACGGGACAAAGACAGCCTCAAAACACCTGTGGTGTTACAAAACTTTTCCTTCATTTACTTTTATTATTAGACAACATGCATACTTTTGTAGATTAATTTATGAATTTTGGCTAATCTATACTCCAATCCTCGTGGATTTGACCCCAACTCTTGTTGGATAATTATTTTGCGATGACCATAGCCACCTCCTTAACCAGAGAGTTATTTTGGACTTATCATGTATATGTAGAGGGTACTTAAGCTTTTCAACACCTCAAGAAAAAGAGGATAAAAACACCCCTTCAAGTGTGGTAAGTACTCTCATCATGCCCCGAGGCTACCCCCTTGACGCAACATGGTGCTTAGAGCCATAAGTGACCCCAAGTTAACCCATGGTCTGGCATAACTAGGCATTCTAATTAAATATTTTTTTAGAAGTTAAACTGAGGATGTCATAATAGTTTAGAACATCTGAATACATATAACATTGGTCTGTATAAGTTGAAAAATAACTCTATGTATGAAAGCCTCTAACTGAGATGAGTTACTGGGATAACCCCGTAGCTAACTCACAAGTCTGAAAACTATAAATAAGACTAAAATAAAAAAAAACATAAATCTCATCCTCGAAGTATGAGGATTCACCAACTGAGCTGCTGAAAGGACTAGAGAATCACACTAAGAGCGGTCTGGATGCTGAGCGCCTGAACCAACATCATAATAGAATATAGCATAAAAGTATGTGTCAATACCGGGAATGTACTGAGCATGCAAAATATATACTAGTGCGCGCGCACACACAAACACACATACATACATACATACATATATATACATACATACATACATATATATATATATATATATATATATATATATATATATATATATATATATATATATATATATATATATATATCGAACATGATGAGATAATCTAAACATGGAAGATAAGCTGAAACATGAGACTGAAAGATAACTGATGCAATGACTAAGAATTTAATATGCAACTGTAAAATGCTGAATTGAGCTGAATAACTGAATACAAGGTCAATGCAATACTGAATCTAAACTGTGGGAGCTATTGTTAACTGATATACCCCAAGCTGAGCTAACTATGGGGTCAACCTATAACCCTGGTTGGGAGGGTGTTCATACCTTAAAATTGCTATCCAAAATTTGGACATCAATTTGAATGCTTGTGTTGACACGTGCACAATTGTGGGTAGTGTTTTTGAGTTATTCCCCATCGAAGAGGAAGACACAAGGGAGGCTCGTAGCTTGAAGGTGTTGTGGCAACCAATTAATCCATGCAAAGATCACGATGCCAAAAACAAACGAATGATACTAGAGTTGCAACGATTCATCGTGAAAGACTCTACTTCATTCGAAAGTGAGGATGCTATAAATGAGACAAGTTTGAAGGTGAAGACGCCCAAATCTTACTCCAACCACTTGTCAACCTTGAGTTTGGTTGAATGGATGAAAGTTGAAGTAATCAAGCTCTTGGAGGACCTTCAAAGGATAATGGATCGAGGTTTAACCGGTTTCAAGCTTGTTGTTGCAAGGGGGCAAAGCGACCTTCCTCACTTGAAGGCGAAAAAGTGCAAAATGTGAAATCAAAAAAATGGCCTTCTCATGTTCACACCTTCACCCCGAGAATGTCATCAAAAATTTGATTCATGTTTGGTTCGAAGGTTCAAATCTTCCAAGTGGAAAACTCAATGGTAAAGTAGCTGGCATCACGCCGTGACATTAAATTGTGCGCTTGATGGGAAGCAACCCATCATTTTAGGGTTTACTTCATTTTTTTGTTTCTTTTTTGTGTGTTCTAGGTGCCCAAGGAATGAGAAGAGGAACCAAGTGTTGAAAAGCACCCAAAAATACCTTTAAAAATCGTGCTTTTCGCACCTGGAAGAGTGCCCGTCACACATGCCATCGTACACTCAAACAGTAGACTGAACAAAAATATTGGCATGTGTGAATGTTATGCATTTAGCACTCACACAGTGCACATCACACCCGACATTGCATGACAAAATAGTGCACTGTGCAAAAATTCACAAATTCTGTGAAAGCTAAAGCATCGTGATAGCGACGCCTGACCATCGCGATCGCGATGAGGTAAATTTTCTCTGACTCATCATGACCGCATAACCACTTTGTGATCACGGGGAGTCGGGTTACTTTAACTCATAACGATCGCATGACAAAGCCACGCGATCGCGAGGCACCGAACAGTCTCCAGGTATTAAAGTTCAAATAAGCCGCGTTTCAAAAGCAAAAAATTGCTTTGAAACTTTGCTTCTTTTCTCTTCCAAAAGCAAGAATAAAAATCCACCATCAACTTCAATTTCATAAGAATATTTCAAACTCCTCAGGTATGATCTCCGCTTTCTCTTCTTTAATCTACCCTCATTGTGTTAAAGTAAGTGCTTCAAACACCCAAGTGGGTGTCAATCTTTGCTTTCTTTATAATGTGTAAATTGGATGTTGGGTATGAAATTGTGGGTAAAATCTCGTGGGGGGTTATAAATCTGTTGGTTTACTGATTTTTGGGGTAAAAAGTGATGCCCATATGGTGTAAAAATGGTGTTCAAAAGGGTTCAGAGCACCTGTTCGACGAAATGTTTGAACAAAAATTTTCTGGGCAAGAAGATGATTGTTTTACCGCAGACTGTCTGGCAGAAAATGGGTTGCGAACCGGGTCGTGAACCGGGTCGGGTTAAACTCGATTTAAGCCTCAACTTCACGTTTTAAAATGCCATTTCAGTTCCAAAACAGTGAGAAAACATAAGGGAGGGTTCCAAGAGAGTTCTTTAGTATCTAAATCGTGCGATGGTGAGTTGCAAACTTAAATTTAAGAATTTTATTAACATCGCGTGTATTTGAAAATATTTAATTTAAAAGTTGAATGTGGTAGAAAATTATTTTATTATTACCTTTTAAAAATATTTTAAAAGTTTACGAAAAATATTTTGTTACGATATAATTGTATATGTATTTACTTTATAAGGTTTTTGTACACCGTAATATTTTAACGGAGATAGTAAATTTAGTTATGTTGAAAATTATTATTATAATATAGTAGGTTTTATTGGAAATGATTTTCTATTAATTATGATATATTCAAAAAGTTATATTTATTTTACCACAAATTTATTCAATATCCGAATATATATATAACGGGATAAGCAAGGAGGGGATTAAACCACACCTTTCCACGTGTGAGTGGAGGGGAAGGACACCAAGCTTATCATGTATTAGTGGGCTGCCACATGCCTATTAGGAGTTCAATTACCTGTTAAACTAGTATGAATATACAGTAAGGAGTGCTTTAGGGAGGAAAGGAATACTCATATCATTTGCCCTTTTCGCCCAGCATATTTTCAATCTTCTGCAACTTCACATTCATGGTATCGGCACACATATGCTTAGTCATGTTGCATATGTTTTCATGGAGAAATTACTTAGTGCTATAATCAATTATCTACGTCGAGTTATTCAAGCCCAAGTTCGAGTTTGATTTCGTTTTGGAGCTTCTTTTCGGAGAGGTTCGAGCTTGTCATCGGACGACAGGTAGGTTACGGTTTATTTTCCCTAGACTCCACATATATAGAATAAAATTGTATTAATGGGCATCCTTGGGTTGGTTTATTAGGTTGGTACCACAGACCTTGACCGCTTTATTCATAACCGCCTACTTTTGTTCCTCCGTTGTTTGTAGTATTTGCCGGTATATTTTATTTACCCTTGTGGTCCTGTGAGGCCTTGTTGACTCTGGAACATAGAAGGTGGGATTTTGGAAATGTCCGCGAGTGCCGGGCATAGAATTATCCTTCTAGGCTGGTTATGCTTGCTGAGTAGCTGTGGGCCTGTGCAGGGTCGATAGGTTGATTGTGAGCTGATGGGCAGCTATTGTGTTTGATCATACCATTTTCATGCATAAAAAGAGGTTTTATACAGGTTTTGCTACGGTTTGGGCTTCGGG
>QJPP01004157.1:0-97467 GCA_003996215.1 Jaltomata sinuosa
GAATGGACCGAATGAACCTGAGGGCTTAAGCTTGCCTTCTTACCAAACCGCATAACCCCTTTCATTGGCGATACTTTTAGCAATACTTGTTCACCAACCTGAAAGTCCATGTCCCGGACCTTGCGATCTGCATACTCCTTCTGCCTGCTTTGAGCAGCCAACAACTTGGTCTGTATGCCCCTTACCTTTTCCTGCGCTTCCTTCACTAAGCCTACGCCCAGAGGCTTCACATCACCTTTCTAAAACCACCCAACCGGTGATCTGCAGTTTCTCCCATACAGGGCCTCAAACGATGCCATATCGATACTGGAGTGGTAGCTATTATTGTACGAGAATTCGTATAATGGTAGAAACTGGTCCCAATGACCACTGAAGTCCATTACACATGCTCTCAGCATGTCCTCTAATACCTGAATCTTCCTCTCCGACTAACCATCATTCTGAGGATGGAAGGCTGTGCTAAAGGTGAGTTGTGTACCCAACTCTTCATGTAACATGCCCCAGAACTTAGAAGTAAATTGCGTACCCCTGTCTGAAATAATGTACAATGGTACCCCATGCAGTCTCATAATCTCCTTCATGTAGATCTTGGCCAATTGCTGCGAATTATAATCTACCCTGACCGGAATGAAATTAGCGGACTTGGTCAGCCTGTCAACAATGACCCAAATTGAGTCATACTTCCCCAATGTCTTGGGAAGACCCACCACAAAATCCATGGCTATCCTTTCCCACTTCCACTCTGAATTGGCATTCTCTAAAGTAGTCCTGCAGGTCTCTGATGTTCATACTTCACCTGCTGGCAGTTCTGACATTTGGACACAAAATCTACTATGTCCCTTTTCATTCCAGCCCACCAGTAACGCTGCCTCAAGTTCCTGTACATTTTGGTCACACCTGGATGAATTGAATACCGCGAACCATAAGCTTCTGTCAAGATTTTCTGTATTATATTGTCAACCCGAGGAACACAAATCCTTTCCCTAAAATTCAACACTCCACCAGAGTCTAACATGACGTCTCTGGACTCCTCGGATATTACCTTACCTCGCAACTTACCCAGTTTCGGATCCTGAAAATATTTTGCCTTAATTTCCTCTATGAAGGAGGCCTTGACCTCAATGCTGGCCAACAACCCACCTTGATCTGAAACACCCAAGTGCATGAACTTAGCCTCTAAATCCCAAATCTCCTTAGCCAGTGGTCGTTTGGACGCCCCCAAACAAGCCAAGCTACCCATGCTAATAGTTTTCTAGCTCAATGCGTCTTCCACCACATTAGCCTTACCCGGATGGTACTGAATGGTCACATCATAATCTTTCAATAACTCCATCCACCTTCTCTGCCTCAGATTCAAATCCTTCTGATTGAAAACATGTTGCAGACTGCGATGATCTGTGAATACTTCACACTTGACACCATAAAGGTAGTGTCTCTAGATTTTCAAACCAACAACCACCGCTGCCAACTCTAAATTGTGATTCGGGTAATTTCTCTCATGCACCTTTAACTGCCTAGATGCATAGGATATCACATTCCTATCCTGCATCAACACAACACCCAAACCAGAATGTGAAGCATTAGAGTAAACAACAAAGTCTTTACCTTCAACCGGAAAGGACAAAATAGGGGCTGTGGTCAAAAGTGTCTTGAGCTTTTGGAAGCTCTTCTCGCACTTGTCGGACCACACAAATGGTACCTCCTTCTGTGTCAACCTGGTCAGGTGAGAAGCAATGGAAGCAAAATTCTTAACAAACCTCCGGTAGTACCCCGTGATCCCAATAAAACTCCTTACCTCAGTCACAAAGCTAGGCCGAACCCAACTCTTGACTGCCTCAATTTTTTGGGGATCCACCATCACCCTTTTTTCTGACACTACATGCCCCAAAAATGCCACAGAAGTCAACCAAAATTCGCACTTAGAGAACTTTGCATAAAGCTTTTGATGTCTCAAAATATCCAACACAATATGAAGATGATTAGCATGCTCCTCCCTACTCTTAGAGTAGATCAATATATCGTCGATGAACACAATAACGAAAGAATCCAAGTAGGACTTAAACACCCCATTCATCAAACTCATGAATGCTACCGGCGCATTGGTCAAACCAAACGACATTACCAGAAAGTCATAATGCCCATACCGGGTCCGAAAAGTAGTTTTCGGAATGTCTTCAGGTCTAATCTTTAACTGATGGTACCCCGACCTCAAGTCAATTTTTGAGAACACCGATGCACCCTGAAGCTGGTCAAACAAATCATCTATACGGGGTAGAGGGTACTTATTCCAGATGGTCACCTTGTTCAACTGCCTATAATCTATGCACATCCGCATACTACTATCCTTCTTCTTTACAAACAAGACTGGAGCACCCCAGGGTGAAGCACTGGGATGTATAAATCCCTTATCTAGGAGTTTCTGCAGCTGAGTCTTCAGTTCCCTTAACTCTGCCGGAGCCATTCTATACGAAGGAATGGATATGGGACGAGTGCCTGGCTCTAAATCGATATAAAAATCTATGTCTCTGTCCGGAGGAATACCATGCAAGTTCGCTGGAAACACCTCTACAAATTCGGAAACCACTGGAACTAACTCAATAGGAGGAGCCAAGAAGGCTAGACACCCCCTCCCCACTAGCTTCCTAGCCCAGACAAACGATATTATCTTAACTGGCTTAGGCTTGTACACACCTTCCCACTCTAGTCAATCCGTACCTGGAAACTCTAGAGCTACAGTCTTGGTGTTACAGTTCAACATAGCATGATAAGGAGACAGCCAGGTCATACCCAAGATAATATCAAAATCAGCCTTACCAAGTCTACGCAAGTATGTAACCCCACAAAAATAACAGAACATTCACGATATACATGAGTCACAACCACCGACTCTCCCACTGGGGTAGAAACATAGATAGGGGAATCAAGGATATCACAGGTCAAACCCAGTCCCAAAGCAAAACTCACAGACACATAAGAATATGTAGAACCTGGGTCAAATAATACCGAAGCCATTTTATCTCAGAAAAGAATAGTACTTGTGATCACCGCATCTGAGGCTTCCTCCTCAGTCCTTCCTGAAAAAGCATAGCAATGTGCCCGATCATCAATCCGGGCAACTTACTGGGCCGGCTGTGCCGCACCCCTACCTGCACCACCGTTCCCTCGGTCTCTTCAGCCTCCCTGAAAATTTCCTCGCCCACCCTGTGGACGACCCCTAGCATTACCGCCTCTGCCTGCTGGAACCACTGCTCTAGTCTGCTGCTGACCCTGATTACCTGCCTGCCTATGTGGACACTCCCTCTTAAAGTGGACAAACTCACCATAATGAAAGCAACCACGGTCAAGAGTAGGTCTGATAGCTGATGTATAGGATGCTCCCTGGCCTCTAGGAGCTGAAGACTGAGCTCTCTAACGACCACCTGTAGTAGCTGGCAGAGCTGACTGAATATGACAGGACGGATAAGCCTGCTGATGCTGGCCCCTGGAGTACGAACCACCATAGTTTCCCTCATCCTGGGGCTTCTTGGCTAAGGCCTTAGCCTGCCCCGCTTGCCTAACTCCCTCAATCTTCTTCACATAGTCCACCACATCATTAAAACCCTTCCCTGAAGAAGTCATATGCACTGGAAGTACCTGCAGATCACTATTCAGACCATTGACTAACAACCGGACGCGTTTCTCCTCGGAACCCAACATCTGTGTAGCAAAACAAGACAATGCATGGAACTTAGCCTCATAAGCTGAGACTGACATGCTACCCTGCTCCAAGTTTAGAAACTCATCCTTCTTTCGGTCCCTCAAAGTACGGGGAACGTACTTCTCTAGAAACAATGCATGGAACTGCTCCCAAGTCAGTGGAGGTAGGATAGAAGACCGACACTCAACATGAGACCTCCACCACTGCTTGGCATCACCCTGTCACTGAAAAGTGACAAACTCCACCCCATGTTGATGTATAATACCCAACTTGTGCAACCTCTCATGGCAATCAAGGATGAACTCATAGGCATCCTCCTTGTCTGTACCCTGAAAGATCGGAGGTTTCAGCTTAAGGAACTTAGTCAGCATCTCATGCTCATTACCTGTCATCACTGGGCCTAACATTGGCCTGAGGAGATCATTTGTGCCCGAAGCTGCATCCATCCTTGGTGTAGTAGTAACCGCTGGCTGAGTATCCAAGGTCTGATTCACATAAGCTGCGGGTATGGCTCCAGCACCAACCAACCCACTCAGAATATCCCACGCCTGCCTGAAAGCTTTCGGTGTCATAGTAGGAAGGCCTGCACCCCCAACCGGTGCCCCTTCCTCTTGAGCTCCTCCATCTCTACAACCGCTTCTTCTACATCCTCAGCTACATGATCCTAAGGTGGGGGAGGGGTTACCTCACATGTAGCAGTAGCAGCTCAAGCTCCACCCCTGGCGGGTGCGGCTCCAGCTCGTCCCCTGTCCCTTCCCTACCTCTACCGCGAATTGCCAGGCCAGCTGCTGGGACCGCTGGCCTTACTCCATTATTCCTTATAGTAACCATCTGTAGACAGAAGAGTGAACGAGGTTAGATACCAATTTGTATCACCAGATACCAATTGGAATCGAGTTATAGCATGAAGGAAAGAAGGAAGAGATGGTTTTTCCTAAAGCCCCATAGCCTCTCGAAGAAAAGTACAGACGTCTCCGCACCATTCCGCAAGACTCTACTAGACCTGTTTGGTACAACGAGATCAACAAACCTAGGCTCTGATACCATCTTTGTCATGACCCAGCCCATCGTGACTGGCACCTACCCAACCCCCGGATGAGCGAACCAATAGAGCCCCACTCTTGCCTAGACTAACAGCCTAAAATAAGCAAGCAAAAAGTAAACTAACCATAAATCAATTCAAAAACTAAACATGATTATTAATCCTGCGGAAAATCCCTCTTAGGAACTAAAAGTCATTGTACCAAACATCAATATCAAATTTAGAATACGGGGATGCAACCTCAAAAGATAAACTGAAATAGTTTTAAGTCCGAAACAATTAGACTGAAACTCTAAGGATAACCCAAGGTAGCTCAAATCAAGCAGCTCACCCTTGAAAGTCAGAAATCGCCGGTGCTAGATGCGAGGTCGCGTCTCAATCGCTGGTAGATTTCCTGTACTCACTAAAAGAAAGACAAGTGCAATATCAGTACACCACCACTGTGTACTGGTCGGATCATCAGCCAGTTTTCAAGTAAACAATATATAATTAGTACAACAATATCAAGTAAGGAGTATGGCAAACATGCAACAATAATCACAAGCACATCTAGACTACATGTCTCTACCTAGCTTGTTACCGCATGAATCCATCTCTTACAGTTCTAATCCACAAATATGTAACCATAACTGTCCTTTCCGTCTAGCCCGGACCCACCTTGGAATCTCCTCTAGACAACACCAAAGGTAATTGTTCAACTCGGCCTAAACCGAGACCAACACAGCAGTTATACAACAGTTCCTGTCCATTCAAGGACCATCAATAATAGCACCTTTAACTAGACAACCCGG
Source organism: Jaltomata sinuosa (assembly GCA_003996215.1). NCBI lineage: Eukaryota > Viridiplantae > Streptophyta > Magnoliopsida > Solanales > Solanaceae > Jaltomata > Jaltomata sinuosa. The sequence continues at coordinate 5,531 of QJPP01004157.1, forward strand.
TCCACTCACGGAACCGATACCAAGTATTACATCCAGTAAACAACCCGGTCCACTCATGAAACCATTAACAACCAATGCAATACAACAGTCAATGAAACAATGTAAGATGCAATAAAGTAAACCCGTACCAGGCGTGGTACCCATGCCAACCGAATGATATACCCGTACCAGGCGTGGTACCCTTGCCAACCATGTGTTATACCCGTACCAGGCATGGTACCCGAGCCAACCGAATGTTAATAACCACAGTCAATATATGAACACACAACACTTGTAAAACCAACAAGTAAACCGTTTAATCACAGACTGTAAACAGGAACCTAGACATTCCACACAAATTCCCTAAGCAATGTAATGCATACAATCACTTAGACATGAGTACATCAATATACACATTTACAGAAAATCATAAGCTATCACCTACCTCGAAATGTTCCAAGCTCTATTCGACCCGAGCTTTTCCGTGTTCCAGATTCCTCTCTCGTTCTTGGTCTAAAAACAACACATAATACATACAATTAACACACAAGGCCTGCACATTACCTGAATTATGCCAAATCCCCAAACCCCAGGCCATCCATGATCATCCCACCCTTTTCCAGGGCTTTTACACTATTAATTCCCCTAGTTCTATCATTTTTATGGATAAAAACAGGAAATTAAACAAGCTATGATCATTTGAATGTACTTTTATCCATACCCAAGACACACATGCTTGGAATCCCCTTCCTTCCCCGAATTTCACCATCCATAGGTTATTCTAACCTTTCCCCAAGTTCCCTCCTAGAAATTCTACCTCATAGGAAATGTAGTACAAAGATTGGGGAACGAAAACCTTACCTTAGGGAAGAATTTTGACGGAAGAATGAAGAAAATTGCCTGGTAATCGCCCAGCCCTCTTCCAAAACAAACTTGTGAAAACCGAATGTTTTGGGAGCTATTTCTACATTAAAAACTTGTTGGCCCGATATAGAGGTCCCGCTATAGCGGTAGGCTGCCGCTATAGCGGTCTTAAGTGGGTTGATCGCCCCTTGACCGCCCCTTGACCGCCCCTTGACCACCGCTATAGTGGTAATTTCTATCGCTATAGCATGGCCACTATCACACGTGACAGCGCTTATCATGGACAGAAAGTTCAGAACTCTGCTAGTTTTGGCCATTTCACAACACACTTGTTTCCCCCATGTCCCGAAACAACCCCTTCACGTCAAACGCGATTCCGGGAGTTCTACTTACCCAAATGCAATTCCAAAAAGTCCCCCGGACTCCTTTATGTCTTGGCTACGTGGAAAACTAGCTCACTCCAAGACACCTAAATCCATTTCTTACCCAGATTTCCCTATACTTTATCTTACTCCAAAATAGGTCGAGGCTAGCCTATCCCAGAATTTCAAACTCCTAAACCCGAAATTTTCTAAATCTAAAACTTGGCATGATGGAACTACCCGTAATGACGGAGTCGGTCATTACAGTGACAATAGTGCTAGCATAAATTTTATGCCACTCACAATAAATAAACAGTTCAGACTTGGACTCCCCAGACTTGCAAGCATGCAGTTACAAATGGTGGACAGGTTCGTGCAATGACCTGTAGATATTGTTGATGATGTATTAGTCAAAGTGAAAAATTTTATGTTGCCAGCTGACTTCGTGATACTTGATTGTGCAGTGGACAAAGAGATTCCTATCATTTTGGGATTTTTTTTTCTAGCAATCGGAAGAGCACTAATATACTCGAAGAAAAATGAGATTAAATTTTGAGTAAATAATGAAACAGTAAATTTCCAAGCTAGTAAAGAAATGAGCCTACCAAGAAAGTATAACATCTCAGTAATAAATGTTGTAGAGGATGCAATTGAGGAATTAATTAAACCAAAAGTAGAGGAGGACAGTTTTGGTGAAGTGTCGGCCGCAATTTTGGTCAAATTCGATGGAGAAGACATGGAGGGCTATGTGGAGATAGTGAATGCCCTGACAGGGCTTGATTCTTATAGTTACACACCAAAGAAACTCTCTCTGGACCTAGAAAATAAGGCCATACAACAAGCAAAATCATTCATCATTGAGGCTCCTAAGCTTGAGCAAAAAGTATTTGCCTGCTCACCTCATGTATGAGTTCTTGGGACCTAATGAAATGTTACCTGTTATTGTTTCCACTTTGGTTTCTGATGTGCAGGTGAAAATATTTCTAGTAGTTTTGTGGTGGTACAGAAAAGCTATTGGATGGACGATAGTTGATATTTGTGGAATCCCAACAGGCATTTGTGAACATAAGCTCAAGCTGGAGGAAAATAGCCAGCCGAGTGTTGAACACCAGAGGACACTCAACCAACCTATGCAGGAAGTAGTAGAAAAGGAGATTATTAAGTGGCTGGATATGGGGGTAGTTTACCCCATTACTGATAATCTATGGGTAAGTCCAGTGCAGTGTGTACCAAAAAAGAGAGGCATGACGATGGTTAAGAATTCAAAGAATGAGCTAATACCTACCAGAACAGTCACCGGATGGTGTGTTTGCATGGACTACCAAAAACTCAATGCGGCCACCTGCAAAGACCATTTTCCCATGCCTTTCATCGATCAAATGTTTGACAGGTTGGCTGCACGATCCCATTATTGCTTTATTGATGGCTACTCTAGGTACAATCAGATTAATATTTCATTGAAGGATCAGGAGAAGACTACATTCACATGTTCATATAGTACATTCACATTCAGCCAAATGTCGTTTGGTCTTTGCAACACTCCTGTAACCTTCCAGTGTTGCATGATGTCAATATTTTTTTAGATGGTTGAGAATTATCTAGAAGTGTTTATGGATGACTTATCAATCATTGGTGATTCATTTGAGGACTGTTTAGATCATCTGGAGCAGGTCTTGACAAAATGTGAGGAAACAAATCTAGTGCTCAATTGGGAGAAGTGCCATTTTATGGTGCTTGAGGGCATTGTTCTGTGGCATAAGGTCTCTGAAAAGGGGATTGAAGTAGACTAAGCGAAGATCGATATTATTTCACAGTTGCCACCTCCCATATCTGTGAAGGGTGTTAGAATTTTCCTGGGGCATGTGGGGTTTTATAGGAGATTCTTCAAAGACTCCTCTAAAATCTCCATGCCCATATGCAAGTTTCTTAAAAAAGAAGCTAAGTTCAGTTGTGATGATGATTGCTTGAAGCTTTCGAGTAATTGAAGCAAAGGCTAACTGAGGCACCGATTATTGTAGCTCTTGACTTTTTTTACACTTTCAGCTGATGTGTGATGCAAGTGGGTGTGAAATTGGAGTCGTCCTTGGCTAGCGCTACAACAAAGTCATGCATCTAGTATACTATACGAGTAAATCACTGAATGGGGCACAGAAAAATTATACAATAACCGAGCAAGAGATGTTGTCTATTGTATATGCTTTTGAAAAATTTAGAGCATATCTTTTGGGGTCCAAAGTAGTAGTTTACACCGACTATGCTGCCATTCGGTACTTGATGTCAATACAGGATGTCAAACCCAGGTTGATCAGATTGGTCCTATTGCTAAAAGAGTTTGATTTTGAAGTGAAGGACAGAAAGGTTACAAAAAATTAAGTGGCAGACTACTTGTCGCGTTTAGAGGAGAATGTACAGTTGGTTGAGGAGGTAGACCTTGATAATGCCTTTCCTGATAAAATTTTGTTGGTTGTGTCTCATGACACATTCCTTTGGTATGCTGACTTTGCTAATTTTTTATTGCAGGTGTTGTACTAGATGATGTCAAGAACTACCAAAAGAAGCAGTTCTTGTGAGATGTCCGAAACTACTATTGGGAAGAACCCTATCTATTTTCGGATATGTGTCGATAACATTATCAGGCGATGTGTTACTGAAGATGAGTTCCTTCTTAACTTGATGGAATGCCATGACTCTCCTGTTGGGAGTCATCACTATGGGAATAAAACTGCAGCTAAGTTGTTGGAGTGTGTCTATTATTGGACCGCCTTGTATAGTGATGCAAATTGGATGGAGAGAAGCTATGATCAATGTCAGAGGCAGGGCACCATATCTAAGAGGCATGAGATGCCTCTAAATTTTATACTAGAGGTCGAGATTGTTGATGTATGGGGGATTGAATTCATGGGCCATTTGTCAGTTCACAAGGTATGAAGTACATCTTGGTTTCACTGGACTACGTCTCTAAATGGGTGGAGGCAATTGCTCTACCAAATAATGAAGCAAGGAGCATCACAACTTTTCTTAACAAGAGTATCTTCACTTGTTTTGGTACACCTCGTGCCATAATTAGTGATGGTGGCTCTCATTTATGCAATAGAGAATTTGCTAGACTGCTTGAAAAATATGGAGTCAAGCATAAAGTAGCCACTCTATGTCACCCCCAAATGAGTGGTCAGGTTGAAATGTCTAATAGGGAGATCAAGAGCATCCTTGCTAAAACTGTCAATGCCAATAGGACTGTCTGGTCTCGAAAACTGGATGATGCTTTGTGGGTGTATCGTACGGCTTGCAAGACCTCAATTGGCACTTTCCCTTACCAATTGGTTTTTGGAAAGGCATGACATTTGCCAGTTGAGCTAAAGCATAAGGCGTTGTGGGAACTTAAGAAACTGAACATTGACTAGGGTGAAGCTGTGAAGTTCAAGTTGTCACAACTGAATGAAATGGAAGAATTTCGGTTTCACTCATATGAAAGTGCTGCATTGTACAAAGAGAGAATGAAATTGGTACATGACAGGAATATTGTGAATCGGGATTTTCAACCTGGAGATTCTGTGTTGCTATTCAATTCCCACTTGAAGTTGTTCCCAAGTAAACTCAAGTCCAAATGGTCTGGACCCTTCAAGGTTGTTAGCATGTCTGCGCATGAAGCGGTCGAGCTCAAGTCCGAAGATGGTTCTCAGACGTTCAAGGTTAATGGTCAGACGGTAAAATACTATTTAGATATTTTTGATGGAGATATGTTGATCGAGGAGCTTCGTCTCAAGGATGGACTAAAGCTGAAATAATAATAGGTAACAAATTGTGTTGCGATGTTAAATTAGGTGCTGCGTGCGAGGAAACCCACATTTATCGCTTCTATTTTTCTTTTGCATTGTTTGTTTACTTTGGTAGTTAGAACAGATTAATAGGTGTTCACTGCGCACAGAAGAATAGAGACCTGGAGAAAAGAACTCCACAGTGGCCTACGAGCGCCAAAACAAATTGTTATAAGCCATTACGAGTCATAGGCCAGATCGTGATAAAGTTGGTGAAACACGGAGGTTCTAGTAAGCCGTTACGAAAGCCAAAATAGACCATTTTATAAGAAAATAGACTGTTTTGCTTGCCGTAATAACTTACCATTTTAATGGGGCTTCTGCTTTATGGCATTGAGAAATCAATCACCAAAATAGTCCATTCTAGTTTAAAATGTTCCATTTTGGCGATCAGATGTGAAAAAAAGAAAAAAAATGGGAGAAGAAGGGTTTTTAAACTCATTTCAAATCCTTTGTGGTTACACTTCTTCTCCCACATAAAAAAGGTAACCTCCACTTTAATTTCTCCCCCATAACTCTTACACCCCTAAATTTCTCTCCCACATCTCCCTCTCCTTATTTTCTCTCCTTCCCCACCACAACCGTACACACTCACCACTTTTCTTCCTCGTCATCTACTCTCCTTGTTTCCAAGTAAAGGAATCATCGACTATCAGGTATTTTCTTCCCATTTTCCATTATCGAATTACCATAGTAGTCCAATCAATTGTGTGCTCTTGTATTGAATATTATTGCCTATGTGAACCCTAGTTCATATGCTCGAGCAACACAATGGGGTTTGGGTTGAAAGAGGTCCTGTTGGTCGATCCTCATGTCATGGGTTGTGAGTAGTTTCAAAGTTAATCATGTGATGTCTGAGTAACATGAATAGGTGATTGTTGTTGTATTTTGTGGTGTAAAACTTAGGTTGGTGATTACGGGAGGATAACATTCATTGCAATTCCAATGATCATAGTGTATATACTTGTGTTTTCCCGCATGAACTCATGCCAAATTCTTTGTTTTTCTCCCTATAATGAGACTTAGGACACATAGAGGCAATCTATAGATCCTAACCTTAATCATAAAGATAATAATCTGGGATTTAGGGCTGCAGTTCATCATTACGAGTCATGAAACGACCCGTTATGCTCAATAATAGATCATTTCTTGAAACATAATAACAGTTGAAATTGTTGTATTCACTATTTTTGAAAAATATAAGGGAAAATGATCCATTTTCGTGCAAAACAATTAGTAATCCCAACTGTTATAGCTTTGAAATTTTAGTTGTTTTTTGTTTCGGCAAAATGGTTGAGAAAATGGACCATTTCCATCCAAAACGGTCCGTTATTTGCACTATTATAATTTTTCTTTTTCCTATACATTCTACCTTATCAAAATGGAATGGGAAACAGTCCATTCTCATATATCGCGGTCCATAACCTAAATCATTTTGGCTTTCTACAACTGTGTAATTCCTATGTTTTATTGTCTAGTTGGTGGTACTAACTTGTTTTCCATAGGTATGACTCGTAAGAACCCACCAAGGAGAGGAAGCAGTAGTAGGGGACTGACTAGTCAGAGGAAAGAGACTGAAACCCGACTGCGCGATGACCCTGAGATAGAGGAGGAAGTTATCCTAATAGAATGACCCCGAACTAGACAAAGAGTATAATGCGTCAGTCATGGTACTGAACCCCCCAGTCTGAAGAGGGGGTTTCTCATCTTATTCACCAGCTACATCAGGGTTAGAACAACTGGCCGAGGAAGAAACTGACCAACAAGCTAAGGCCTTGGGAGATACAGCTCCCACAACAGAGCAATAACATCTGAACAAGCAGCAACAGAAAAATAAACAGTACTAAGATGGTATCCATTGGGGAGTTACAGGTATGAAAGAGATCTACACTGTTGGACTTGAGCATAGCAAGAGGGGTAAACCGAAAAGGGGTATTGCAAATGAAATTTGGATTAGTTCAGTGGCTTTTTCCGACTATCCGACCCTTTATGACTTGTTTATACACTATAAGATTGATTGAATGAGTGACCCACTAGGTCGATACTGCCCGACTCTAGTTTGGGAGTTCTATGCAGCTTATCTTGCCACTCTAGAGAGCAACTGATCTTCTGACACATCGCTCAAATCACTATCGTCTCTAGATAGTGTACGAATCACGAGGACTAATATCGACATATCTGAGAGAACTATCAATTGCTTCTACTTTGGTCCTGACTACACTCCTCTAGCCGCCACTCCTGAGTACACCTGAAAGCTCGAAATTCAGAAATTTGAGCAAGCATGGTTTTTTCTGATTAACCAACAATCTTTACTAATCAAAAACTAGTTACAAACCCAATCATAAGCACACCCTTTGCCTCTCAAATAAAAGAGAAAAAACTAACGAGCCTATCTAAACAATAACAATACAAACATAGCTCGCTTACATTACATAGCTTATGTAAATCACTAGGCTAGGGGAAGCAATTAAACATTTTGAGCTTTGAATGCCATTTAGCCACTCTTCTTCCTTTGATTTGAATGTGGAGGGCAATTTCTCGACAAACTGCATCAATTAGGAAGCATCATCCTTGGAATCTAGAAGATCTCCTTTCCTGCAAAATACAATATACCACCATGGCAATAACACAACTTATAATTGCAGCTTCTCCAGTCTTCTGTCTTGCCACTCTACAAATCCATTGTAATTCTTCTTCCCAAGTGCCAATATACCTATCATAGCCTATCCATTGAATAAGTCTGCTCCATAATCTTCTTGTGTGTGGGAATTCAAAGTATACGTGAGTAAATCTCTCATCAACACCACCATAGAAGATACAATTCATGGGCACTTGAATACCAAATTTAAGAAACCTGTCAATTGTTGCAAGTCTCTGTTGCAATGCTAACCATAAGTTGAACTTGTGTCTTGGATGTACTTATGTTTGGAAGGTTATACTCTTCCAAGGTGCTCGAGGCAGTTGAGGGAAGAGCAACCAATAAGCCTTTTTAATCTGATAACCACCCCTTGTTGCAATTCAACCATCCTCTGAGTAAAAGATCCCTGGATAGAGTTCATCCGCATCAAAGTATCTCTATAGCCTAGGATTTTGCTAATCACCCAAGCTGCAGTCTTAGGTGGTGGAATAGTTTCTAAGTCTCTTTGTTTGATATAATAGTAATGCACCCACTTAATCCAAAGAGTATTCTTCTTCAAGGAAATAGCCCATAGTTGTTTCATGATAATTGTCTTGTTCCACAATACAAAATTATTACATTAAGCCCCCCATCAGCCTTGGGATGACATATTTTATCCCATGACACTAATGCTTTCTTTGAATTCTGCCCAGAACCAGTCCATAAGAAGGATCTACAAACAACCTCAATCATTTACATAATCTTCTTAGGAAGTACAAATATTTGTGCTCAATATGTTTGCATCCCAAAGAGTACAACCTTAATAAATGTACTCTACCTGCATATGATAACATCCTAGCTAACCAACAAGAAATTATAGTAGTTATCTTCTCAACTAAAGGCAGGCACTAGTTAATAGTCAACTTTTTTGTAAAAAGAGGAAACCCTAAGTATTTAAAAGGGAGGGATCATTTTACGTGCACGATATCCTCCTTAACTTCTAAAGAGACTCTAACTATAAACAAAAGAACTTTTGTCCAAGTTACCCTATAGACCAGAGGCCTCAGAAAACTTCTTAAAAGTTTGTTGTAGTAAGGTGATAGACTCAATATCTGCCCTGCAAAACATAAGCAGATCATCAGCAAAGCACATGTGTATCACTCTAAGTTTTCTGCATCTTGGGTGGAAGTTAAAATTCAGGTTCAGTGCAAGATGATTCATTTATATTTTGAGGTACTCAATAGCCATCTCAAACAGGTAAGGGGACATGGGATCCCCTTGCCTTATACCTCTCTCCCCTTAAAAGGCTTGGTCAGAACTCCATTTATCACCAGTAATTATGAAACTGTAATTACACACTCCATGATCCAGTGCACAAATCTCTAAGGGAAACCAAGATCTAACAACATGGTCTTCATAAAGAACCAATCAAGAGTGTCATAGGCTTTCCTGAAATCCACTTTAAGCACATACCTAGGTGACATTCCATTTCTTATGTACCCCTTAAAGAGTTCATGATTGAACAAAATTTTATCTATAATACTTCTCCCTTCAATAAAAGTTGACTGGGAAAAGCTGATGAGTCCTTGTATCACACATTTGATTCTACCAGTTAGAATTTAGCTACTATCTTGTAAGGATAGAGCAGCAAGCAATGGGCATATAGTCTTTCACCTGGGATAGTGAATTACCTTTAGGCACAAGGGTAATAACAATGAGTTCTAGGATTGTCTCATAGTGCCTGTGACAAAAATTCCTGAATAGCAACATAAACATCCTCTTTTACAGTAGCCTAGTTCTTAGTTAAGAATTCAATAGGAAAGCCATCAACCCTGGAGCCTTATCAACTGGCATATCATGTGTAGCAGCATCAATCTCCTCTATAGTTACCTCTTGTATCAGGGAACACTATTGCAACCTATTGAGATAAGGACCCTTCTGTGTGATTACAGTATTTAGACATGGCAAGGACTCACTGCACCTCCCCATAAGTTGTGTGAAAAAGGAATTCACCTTTCACTTCTGATAGTTCAGTGAGTTTGACTCTTGTGGCTGTGTAGATAAAGGTAATACTATTCCTACTAGCTCTAATTTTTAGCTGAGCATGGAAATATTTGGAATTGGCATCTCTGTTCTCCACAACACTCCACGTTTCAATATCTGTGAGTAGACTCTTCTCTTGATCAAATAATCTTTGACATAAAGGATAGTGCATAATGCTAGCTTGCACTTGCTCAAGATCTTGTCTAGCTTGGTTAAGCTTTTGGCTATAACCAGCCATAAATGAGTTCATCTCTCCGAGATCCACTTTTATTAGCTTTAATTTTTGCCAGGCATTCTCCATTGCACTGCCAGCCATATATTGCATCCAAACTCTATTAACCATCTTTGTGAACCCCACTTGTTCCATAACAGAGGTATAGAGTTTGAATGGCTTAGGATGAAGGCTAACCTGCTGAGAACCTTAACTTCAACACTATGATGAGTCTGTAACCAATGAATGTCCCCTAATGCCCAATCAATTCTACTATATACTCTTCTTTGTAAAAAAAATTACCCTTAGTCTTAAAAGGAGTCAACTGCCGATCAACAATCAGTTCTTAGAACCCCTAGACTTTAGCTTGAGTAATTGGTTGACCAATTATGTTCTCAGTAGTAAGAACATTGCTAAAATCACCTATCAGAATCCATGGGATTTGCACTTGAGTCCCAAGATCACTTAGAGTCTGCCACAACCTCTCTATTTGCTGCATTTCATTTCTAGCATAGACCACAATTATCAAAGTAGTAAACTGTGTAGCAGGGTTCTCCACAGAGCAATGAATAAGTTGTTCATGGATGGTAAGCACTTGTACCTTAATCTGTCTTCTCCATAACAACCAAACTCTCCCATTTGTAGCATGGGGATAGTTGCAACAATGGTTCCAATCTCTGTCAAACTTCTGGAGTATTTTCATGATCTTGTTCTACTTGATTCTCGTCTCTATACACCCAAAAAAATCCACCTTATTCTTTTTCAGAAAAAGCATCATCTTCTTTTGTTTGAGGGTCTGATTCAACCCTATTATATTCCAAGTGCTTAGAATCATGGAGGGTTGAATTGAGCCCTCACATCAGCTACACTCGTTCTAGAGGAGCAATGGGAATAAACTTGCATATTTATACTGTTCAATGATACTTGAGAGGTTTCATGTGGCATCTGCATCCTCTTGTCCTGACTTTTCCACTACTAAAAACAGCTCAAAAAGGAACGAATAGGAAAGCAACAGATAGCGTCGCTCTTGAAAAGCGACGAAAAAAGCGACGCTGTCCGTTGCTTTTCTAATTTTTTTTAATTTTTAATTATTTTTTTATAAAAGAGATGGACAGCGTCTCTTTGTCTGTCGCTTTTTTTGGTGGTTTTTTGTGCCAAAATTATTTATAAATAATTATTTTTTATTATAAGCGACGAACAACGTCGCAATTATTAAAAAAATTAAAAAATAATTTTAAAGAAAGCGATGCTGTCCGTCGCTTTCTTTAAAATTTAATTTATATTAAAAAAAATAGAAAAGCGACGGACAACATCGCTTTTGTCCGTCGCTTTTTGGTCAATACATGATCAACTCATTAAAAAAACCGACGGATAAAAGCGACGCTGTCCGTCGCTTTTTAAAAAATAAAGTGACCCAGATTGGGTCACTCCTTCATTTTTCTCTTCTCTCTTCTCTTCTCTCTTCTCTCCACACACCTCCACACCTCCACACACCTCCATACCTCCACACCTTCAAGCCATCGCTGCGACCACTGTCGCCGCCACTGCCGCCGCTGCCGCCGCCTCCTTTCTCCATCATTAATTTTCGAGTTAAGGCTAATTTAAAACTCAAGGTTAGATTTTTTTACTTTTTTTCAATTACATTGTATTTATTTTAGGTTAATGTTAGATTAAGAATATTATTAGTTTTTATGTAGATAGAACTTGAATTAGTAGTATTTAAAATTTCAAGTTAGGATTTATTTGATAACTTTTGTTATAATTAGCAAGTTTGTTAGTTTCGAATCTTTAAATGATTTTTTGTTATTTATTTTAAGTTAGTGTTAGATTATGAACATTGCTAGTTGTGAATCTTGAATAATGTTATGAACATTTTATAATTCATATAATTGAATTTGTGAACTTGAGTTTAATTTTAGAATTTGGGAGCATAGTAAATATCTTAGGCTCTTGATTATAAGTTTGAATTAGGTTCATGAATTAAGTTCTTGAATTAGTTTTCAACTTTAGGTTGTTGAATTAGGTTCTTGAATTTGATAGTGAAGTTGGAAATTTTGAATTAGTTTATATTGTTGGGTTATAATCTTGAATTAGTTTTCAACTTTAGGTTGTTGAATTATGTTCTTGAATTTGATGGTGAAGTTGAAAATTTTGAATTAGTTTGTATATATATTATTGGGTTATAATCTTGAATTAGTTTTTAACTTTAGGTTGTTGAATTAGGTTCTTGAATTTGATAGTGAAGTTGTAAATTTTGAATTAGTTTATATTGTTGGGCTATAATCTTGAATTAGTTTTCAACTTAGGTTGTTGAATTAGGTTCTTGAATTTGATAGTGAAGTTGAAAATTTTGAATTAGTTTATATTGTTGGGTTATAATCTTGAATTAGTTTTCAACTTAGGTTGTTGAATTAGGTTCTTGAATTTGATAGTGAAGTTGGAATTTTTCAATTAGTTTATATATATATTGTTGGGTTATAATCTTGAATTAGTGTTCAACTTTAGGTTGTTGAATTAGGTTTTTGAATTTGATAGTGAAGTTGAAAATTTTGAATTAGTTTATATTGTTGGGTTATAATCTTGAATTAGTTTTCAACTTTAGGTTGTTGAATTAGGTTCTTGAATTTGATAGTGAAGTTGAAAATTTTAAATTATTTTATATATATATTATTGGGTTATAATCTTGAATTAGTTTTCAACTTTAGGTTGTTGAATTAGGTTCTTGAATTTGATAGTGAAGTTGAAAATTTTGAATTAGTTTATATTGCTGGGTTATATATAATATTGAATTAGTTTTCAACTTAGGTTGTTGAATTAGGTTCTTGAATTTGATAGTGAAGTTGGAAATTTTGAATTAGTTTATTGTTGGGTTATAATCTTGAATTAGTTTTCAATTTGGGTTGTTGAATTAAGTTCTTGAATTTGATAGTGAATTTGGAAATTTTGAATTAGTTTATATTGTTGGGTTATAATCTTGAATTAATTTTCAATTTTAGTTTATGTTATGAATGTCAGTGAGTCTAATTTATAATTAAATTATTATATTTTTGTAGATGGATCATCGCTTAAGGATGTATGATATGTATTATGAAAATGATGATCCTATTAAACCTGAATTTTTTGAAGGAGTTAGAGGTTTTATCGAGCATGCAATGTCACTAGACAACTATCAAAGTCATAGTGTGGTTAGGTGTCCTTGTAGTAAATGCCGGTGCCTGAAGTTTTTTAATCCAGATACAGTTATGGTTCATCTCTATCGTAGTGAATTTAAGAGTAGATATTTTGTGTGGGTTGATCATGGTGAGAAAGATGGGTTGAATGGTATATTTTATAATTCGTTGCCTATGAATGAATATAATAGGGTTGAACATGATAGGCCTCAAGATGATAGGGTTGAACACCATAGGATGTATGAAATGGTTAATGATGCTTTCGGGGTTCGAGATGAGATAGAACCCGAACAGTATTTAGAAGAACAGTATTTAGAAGAAGCTCCTAATGAAGAAGAAAAATGCTTTTATAAACAATTACAAGAGGATAATCGTCCATTATGTGAAGGAAATCCGCATTCTGCTTTGTCAATTGCAGTTAGACTATTGAGTATCAAATCAGATTGGAGTGCTCCTCAAACTCTTATGGACTCTGTAGTTAATCTTGTGGGGGAAGTAGCTAATAATCCAGAGTTGAATATACCTAAGAATTTTTATGAAGCAAAGAAATTGGTTTCCAAGTTAGGATTGTCATATGATAGAATTAGTTGTTGTGTAAATGGTTGCATGTTGTTCTATAAGTATGATGATTATCTTGACAATTGTAAGTTTTGTAAACATGCTCGGTATAAGTGGACTCCCGGTGGAAAGATGATTCCAATTAACGCGATGCACTATCTACCTCTTATACCTAGGTTAAAGAGGTTGTATGCTTTAATGAGTTTTGCCCCACATATGAGATGGCACCGTGAAAATAGAAGGCCACCGGGTATCTTGTCTCATCCATCAGATGGAGAAGCTTGGAAGCATTTCGATAGAACATATCCTGATTTTGCTAGAGAACCAAGTAATGTTAGATTGAGATTGTGTGCAGATGGTTTCACACCATTCTCTAACAATGCTGCACCTTATTCTTGTTGTCCTGCATTTCTTATTCCATATAATCTCCGGCCTGAAATGTATATGACAAGTCCCTACATATTTCTAAGTTGTATTATCATGGGTCCCCGTAATCCAAAAAGTTTGATTGATGTCTATCTGCAACCATTGATAGATGAGTTAAAACAATTATGGTATGGCGGTGTAGTGACATATGATATATCAAGTAAGCAAAATTTTACTATGCATGCTTCTTTAATATGGATTATTAATGATTTTCCTGCATATGGGATGTTGTCGGCTTGGATGACTGCTGAAAAGTTAGCTTGCCCGCATTGCATGGAAAATTCCAAAACATTCACTTTAAAGCATGGCCGAAAAAATTGCAGGTTTAATTGTCACAGTCAGTTCTTGTCAATGGACCACGAGTTTAGAAATATGAAAAATGCATTCAGAAAGAATAAGGTTGAAAATGATCTGCCGCCCCTATTACTTTTAGGACATCAGATTTGGGAGAGAGTTAGTCAGTTGCCTAAAATTATAGATTTAGGAGAGAGTTCTAGACTTCCTGGATATGGTGTTGAACATAATTGGACCAAACAAAGCATATTTTGGGAGTTACCGTATTGGAAGGATAACCTTCTACAATATAATCTTGATGTGATGCACATTAAAAAAAATTATTTTGATAATTTATTCAACTCAGTAATGGATGTTAAGGGAAAGACAAAAGACAATCCAAAAGCTAGAATGGACTTAAAGGAATATTGTAGGAGAAAGGAGTTGTAGTTGTATGAAATGAAAAATGGTAAAGTGGTTAAGCCCAAGGCAAGTTTTTCATTCACATTGGATGAGAAACGAGAAATTTGTGAGTGGGTAAAGAATTTGAGAATGCCGAAGGGCTATGCTTCAAATTTGGGAAAGAGGACAGATATGGATGAAGGAAAATTGATTGGTATAAAAAGTCATGATTGTCATGTTTTCATGGAAACTCTGATTCCTATCACATTTAGCCACCTACCCAACAAGATATGAAAACCAATCACAGAAATAAGTCTGTTCTTCAAAGATTTGTGTTCTAACACTTTGTTGGAGAGTAGCTTGTAAAGGATGCAGCAAAATATTCCTGTTATCACCACTAAGTTGGAGAAGATATTTTCATGTGGCTTTTTTGATGTGATGGAGCATCTTCCAGTTTACCTTATAGAAGAGGCACGCCTTGGGGCCCCAGTTCAAACAACGTGGATGTATCCATTCGAGAGGTAATCATCCTTTATTATTATTGTTATTCTTTCTTAAACGTGTTATATTAATTAGCTAATATGCAATTATATAGGACAATTGACAAGTGCAAACAAACTATTAAGCAAAGGGGAAAGATCAAAGGATCAATTTGTGAAGCTTACCTTGCAAGAGAAACTGCTTATTTTTGTTCTTACTACTTCGGGAATGAAGTGCTATGTAAGAGAAACAGAGTCAATCGTAATGATGACGGTGATGGTCATCCTATGTTTGAACCTATTTCAATTTTTAATCAACCTGGTCGAGGATCTAAAAAACGTCAAAGGCAAGGTTTCACTAGTGTTGAAAAGCAATCTACGGTGACACATTTTTTGCTCAATTGTCTCGAGATTCAACCATATCTTAAGTAAGTCTTTTTGAATTGTGTTATTGAACTACATAAATTTAAATATTAAATGTTAATTAAACTAGCAAAATATCTCAATGTACACTTAACAGTAAATTCGTAAGCATATGGGGTAATGATGCCATATATACAAGCTTTTTTGATTGGCTGAAAAATGTGTAAGTGTGTAAAAGTTCATTTACTCATTTATGCTTAATATTGAATTAACATGTATAATATACTCATTTACTAAAATTTAATTTGTAGGTTTTTTATGAACATAATACTGTCGAACATCTACAATTGGTGAGAGATATTGCACTTGGGCCTGAAAGTCAAATTCAGACGATGACTAAGTATTGTGTGAATGGCTTCAAGTTTTAAACTGAAGAAGTTTCTAAGTATAAGAAAACTAATAATAGCGGAGTGTGTATTCAAGGTGATGTCGATGGTAATGGCAAAACTATTGAATATTATGGTGTCATACAAGAGATTATTGAAGTTAGATATCCTGGTTGGCCAAAAAAAAAGATAGTGCTATTTCGGTGCAAGTGGTTTGATCCTTCACATAGAGGTACTAGGGTGAATCAACAACACAATATAATTGAAGTAAAGCACACGAGACAATATGGTCGCTATGATTCTTTTATCATTGCACAAAATGTTAAGCAAGTGTATTACGCTCCATATCCGTTGTGCAGAGATAAGGTTGATGGGTGGGTGGTCATAAAAACTAAACTTGTGGGTAGGATTGAGATTGGGAATGTGTTAGATGTGGCATACCAGAATGGTGTAGCAGTTGTTCATCAAACAATTGATGCTGAGTTGAAAAATAATCTAGAGCATCCTCAACACATATTAGAAGAAGTTTCTGATGATGAGTTGATTGCCATCACAAATCTTGAGGGACAAATAACTGAAGAGAAAGAATAGGACGATGAAAATGAAACAAGTGATGAGGAAGAATGGGGGACTGATGAAAATGAATCAAGTGAAGACGAAGATTGGGAGAATATGGACTAGTATGTAAATTTGTTTATACTTATGATTATGATTTTAATTTCTTTAATACTTATGATTATAGTTTTCTTTAATACTTATGATTTTCTTTATATATTTTAATGTAAATTTGCATATAAATATCATCAGGTGACGACAGGTCGCACAACTTATGCCTTGGCAGATTCTGAGAGACAACGGAAGGAGAAAGATAAAGATATGTGTCACGACCCGATTTCTCGATCATGGTGGCACCTACAACCTCCCAATAGGTGAACCAATCCCCGTAGCCCGGAACGGTTAGTAATGGGCCACATTCTATCAACTTAAACGGAAGAACAATTTAATAAGTGGAAGAAAGGGAACAAGATGAAGAAAATAGATAACAGGAGTATTATATATGTTGACACCCAATTTTTACCCGCCACATTACAAATTAATCTTGAGGCTTTTTGAATTTTAAATAATTTTTGAAATAATTATTTTGTAAAAGGGGATAAAATATTTTCAAATCAGATTTATAAAAGTTCTAAGTAACAATTTATATTTTTCATATTTAATTATGTGAAATATATATAAGTTTACTTAAAGAACTATTTTAAAGTCTGAATTCATAAAAATCCTTGTTAAAAGATTAACGCTTAATTTTTCTCCAAATTATTTTAAAATGGGAGATTAATTGAATAAATTAATTTTCATTATTTTTAAAAAAGGTAATTATATGTTAAATACAACAATTATTTTGAATTGTTTAAATTTATTAAAGCTCGAGGTTAATTGTAATTACTTCATATTATTTCCTATTCTAGTCTAAATCCCTAAAATCATTTAAATCATAGCCAGATTTTCCTAATTTATTCTCAATTTGGCTAATTCCTAAACTCAAATTGGCCACATTTGCATTAAACCAACCTTATAACCCCTTTATCAGCCAACCAATTTGGGCGAACAACTTCGCTCAACCCGCTGGCCCACCTCAATTTCCCTCAGCCCCATTCCTTGACCCGCTCCGATCTAGCCCAACATTCACCACTTATACGCCTATTCCCTTTCTCTTTTCCCTCTAGCAAAAACTCAACCAAATGCCTCCTTCGTATCTTCTCAACAACAGACGCCAAACAAACCCTTTCTCTCTCTCTCTTCTTCGTCTTTCATAGACGACAAGAAACGAACCCAGTACAACCCGAATGCCGTCAAGCAACAACAACTTCACCTATGCCTTCTCCCCATTAAAATTCCCAAATGCCATCTTCCCTCCGTCAAATCACGAGCTGGCAGAACCAAGAAGGTTCCAAAGCTCCAGGTGGTTTCAAATCCACGAAAAATTTATACAACTTCGTACAAATCCATTGCTGGCCAGGCCTATCTGTTAAGGGAATTTGAAATTCCCCAAGTAAATTCTCCAATTGCCCTCTTGTTTTCCCCCATTTCTCCACCCAAAAATCTCCTATATAAACCCCCTTCTCCCATCAGATTAGGGGATTTCTTTTGGGGGGAAATTTAGGATTCTGGAGAGTCTTTTCTCTAATCTCACATAACCAAAAGAATTTCGGAGATAAATATACAAAAATGGGTCTCCGACGGGTCAAAATTAAATTTCAGTGGTGGTGGAAGTGTTCTGGCAGAAGCTCGTGGTTCCAGTCGCTGCTCCAAAAGAGGTAAACCCCCACCCCATTCTTTTCTCTTTTCTTCTCTTCTTTGCTTTTAGTATAATGTAAAGTTGTTTGTTCTTTTCTTTTCTTTTAGAAAATTTCTGTTGGTTTTAGGCTGGCTTTATTGTGATTATGAGTCCTGTTCTTTTAGAAATCTCTGGATTCCAGACTGGTCTTGTTTGATGTCACATGATTATTGTGCTGGATATTTTAATAGAGCATAAAAACTCGTATTGATGTTTTATTTCAGACTTGCTTTTTCTAAATGATATCGCATCATAGATTATTGCTTTTTTGCTTTCGTGTGTTCTTTTAAATGTAAGATTAGGGACAAAATATACCCTTCATGATATATTTCCATCCCTGAAAGTCGATATGAACATTCATACTCGATTGAGACTAGTTTGGATCTGCTTATTTTCTTTTTCTCCTTGTTCAATTCATGTTCACCGGCTATGCTTTTAAATGGTATGCAATGTTTGGTTATGGTGTTAAATTGGGGTAGAGATCATTTCTTCCTTGTTCTCTTCTTTTATTTGCATTCCTGTTGAAATTGGTTACTTCTTCTTTATGAGTTCCTGTTGAAATGCAAAACTTGAGACAAGATGTATCCCCTTTATGATACTTTCTTCACCTCTGAAAGTTCTGATTGCATCTCTGTATTCCTGTATTCATCTCTAGTTGTTTGAAGCATCATGTCTAGCTATGTGACCCAAATGAGGATCAGATTTCCATACCCTTCTTCTTCTTAACTTATACATCATGTTTCATTAAAACCTAGAAGTCGTTAAGTTTTTTCTCATGTGGTCTAGTATGTTGAATTCGAGTAATCTGCTTTGCTTCTTTTTATGAACCACATTCGATTACAACCCCCCCTGTAAATAAGACAATGAGGTTGAGGACTCCTAAAACTCTTCATGGTTTCAAAAATTGATAGGAACCTGATCATTGATGTATGAATACAAGTTATTTTCTCAGAAAGTGTTGTACCTTTGAAACTGTTTCAGGGGTGTTTTCTTGAATCTTTGCTTGCAATTAAGATCCATCTTTGATTATAGATAAATTCTCTTTCCTTAACCTTGCCGAGTAAAACCTTAATAGTAATGATCTTTTGAACATGATTTAGGTTGGTTTCTTTTGGGATTACGTTCAATTTTTAATGTCAGAAGCATGCTATTTGGCAAATGGGTAATGTCCTGTAGCTACTACGTCAATTTCCCAGTTGAGTTTTGTTAAAAAGCATCTTTTTTCACCTTTTTTAGCCTGGAACATCACCTGATTTGGTTGCTTTATACTTTGGCATTCTTGTTGTTAAACATTATGTAAATTAGATCATGTGTTAGAATCAGTATGATTTAATATGAATTAAGTTTCCAACGTGTTACTTCATAAAAAAGTATCTAAGCTAAATCAACATATCTTTCTACGATACTTGGTCATCTCTTGGGAGCTCATTGGGAGTCACTGCTCTCTTTTTCTCTTCATTAGTCATAGCTTTGTGTGTGATTGAGTGTGTTATGTAACAAGTCTCTCGTTTACTCATCGTTTTGTAGATATTAATTATTGCTTTTCTTTGCTTGCATGAAATTCCCCAATTGCCCTCTTGTTTTCCCATATTTCTCCAACCAAAAATATCCTATATAAACCCCCCTCTCCCATCAGATTAGGGGAGTTCTTTTGGGGAAACTTTGGGGATTCTGGAGAGTCTTTTCTCTAATATCACGTATCCAAAAGAATTTTGGAGATAAATATACAAAAACGGGTCTCTGACGGGTCAAAATTAAATTTCAGTGGTGGTGGAAGTGTTCCGACAGAAACTCGTGGTTCCAGTCACTACTCCAAAAGAGGTAAACCCCCACCCCTTTCTTTTCTCTTTTATTCTCTTCTTCGCTTTTTGTATAATGTAGAGTTGTTTGTTCTTTTCTTTTCTTTTAGAAATATTTTTGTTGGTTTTAGGCTGGCTTTGTTGTGATTATATGTCCTGTTCTTTTAGAAATCTCTAGATTCCGGACTGGTCTTGTTTGATGTCACATAATTATTGTGCTGGAAGTTTTAATAGAGCATAAAAACTCGTATTGATGTTTTGTTTCAGACTTGCTTTTTCTAAATGATATCACATGATAGATTATTGCATTTATACTTTCGTGTGTTCTTTTAAATGCAAGACTAGGGACGGAATATACCCTTCATGATATATTTCCATCCCTGAAAGTCGATATGAATATTCATACTTGATTGAGACTAGTTTGGATCTGCTTGTTTTCTTTTTCTCTTTGTTCAATTCATGTTCACCAGCTATGCTTTTAAATGGTATGTAATGTTTGGTTATGGTGTTAAATAGGGGTAGAGATCATTTCTTCCTTGTTCTCTTCTTTTATTTGCATTCCTGTTGAAATTGGTTTCTTCTTCTTTATGAGTTCCTGTTGAAATGCAAAACTAGAGACAAGATGTATCCCCTTTATGATACTTTCTTCACCTCTGAAAGTTCTGATTGCATCTTTGCATTCCTGTATTCATCTCTAGTTGTTTGAAGCATCATGTCTAGCTATGTGACCCAAACGAGGATTAGATTTCCATATCCTTCTTCTTCTTACCTTATACATCATGTTTCTTTAAAACCTAGCAGTCGTTAAGTTTTTTCTCATGTGGTCTAGTATGTTGAATTTGAATAATCTGCTTTGCTTCTCTCTATGAACAACATTCGATCACAACCCCCCTGTAAATAAGACAATGAGGTTGAGGACTCCTAAAACTCTTTATGGTTTCGAAAATTGATAGGAACCTGATCATTGAGGTATGAATACAAGTTATTTTCTCTGAAAGTGTTGTACCTTTGAAACTGTTTTAGGGGTGTTTTCTTGAATCTTTGCTTGCAATTAAGATCCATCTTTGATTATAGATAAATTCTCTTTCCTTAACCTTGCCGAGTAAAACCTTAATAGTAATGATCTTTTGAACATGATTTAGGTTGGTTTCTTTTAGGATTACGTTCAATTTTTAATGTCAGAAGCATGCTATTTTGCAAATGGGTAATGTCCTGTAGCTACTACGTCAATTTCCCAGTTTAGTTTTGTTAAAAAGCATCTTTTCTCTCCTTGTTTAGCCTAGAACATCACCTGAGTTGGTTGCTTTATATTTTGGCATTCTTGTTGTTAGACATTATGTAAATCAGATCCTGTGTTAGAATCAGTATGATTTAACATGTATTAAGTTCCCAGCGTGTTACTTCATAAAAAATTGTCTAAGCTAAATCAATATATCTTTCTACGATTCTTGGTCATCTCTTGGGAGCTCATTGGGAGTCGCTGCTCTCTTTTTCTCTTCATTAGTCATATCTATGTATGTGATTGTGTGTGGTACGTAACAAGTCTCTCGTTTACTCATCGTTTTGTAGATATTAATTATTACTTTTCTTTGCTTGCATGAACAACCCATCCGAGTCCCGTTGGACTCTTCTTGATACCTTGCATTTCTCGAGTTGGGGATGAAACCCAAATCTTTCGAGCCAATTCAGCTTTCCCATGTTGAAGGAAATGAGATGCCAAAAAAGTGAGCCTAAATCCCACCAAGTGTACAGAAGCAGTCCAAAATGGACTAAAGAATTTGAGGATAATGGGCTAAAACCCATAAGTAAAGTGCAATGATAGCAGCAACCTAAAAAATGGGTCAAACCCATAGGATCCAGCAGCTATAGCAGTCCAGTTGGACTGGATTTGATGGAAATGGGCCTTAAAGCCCATACTTAGAATCTTAGGATAGGTTTTGGAGGGACTAAAAGTCCAATTTGATTAAGCCAAAGAGCTTAATTCCTTCTCTTACCCTTTAAACTCTTTAATTTGTTTAGTTTAGAGATTATTATTGTATTAATTACACTAACTATTTAACTTAGTTGAAATCCCCAAAAGAATAACCTTTTCTTGTTTAAATATTTTGCTTAAGTTAATTAATTTCTCTTTTGATTAATTTCTTCATCATGAAAATATTTCTCTTAGCTCCAAGTACTTAGGCATGATTTTTATTTTCTTCAAAAAGCGACTTCACTGTCTTTCCTCAAACGCGGTTCTACGAATTTCAACTTTAAATTAGTGCATTTATCTTTAGTCAAATTATCTTATTAATAATTCTCATGTGTTCAAAACAATCAAGACCTTTTTTTTCAAAAGTTAGTCAAAATAAGTTGTATTTTCAAACAAGTTCGGATAACCGCGAGTTAGCGGATATCCCGAGTGTCTTCAAAACCTTTTCGGGATATTAGTTTGAACCCTTACACAAAATCTCAAAAAATTTCTAAGTCTTTATCTGTTTTGGACTTTGAAATTTTTACAAGTTTTTCTTGGTTTTGCTTTATAAAACTAAGTGGCGGCTCTTCTTTAAAATTGAAAACGTTTTGAAACTTTTAACTTAGATCTTCAAAATGATTTTCAAACAAAAGTCAATTTTCCCATAAAACAAAAATGGCGACTCTGCTGGGGATAATTCAACCAGGTTCTAACCTCATTGTTTGCAACTAACTTATTTGACTAACTATTCGGATTGTAATAATTAGTAACTTTATTGCTTTCTTTGTTTGTTTACTTTTCCGCAAAATATAAATTGTTCATGGCATTTTCTGCCTCTCTTGGCAAAGCATTAGAATGCATTAGGAGTAAAAAGGCAATTATGCAAGTATTTGCAATCGTTCTTGACAAAACACATAATTTTCAAAACAGACGAGTGAAGTAGTTGATCCGCGGTCGATTAACGATCACTTGTTGTTTTAGCCCGTGGTTGTCCGCCCGGGTTCCTAATCAATTTCGAAACCTATTCTAGTAAACCCAGGATAGAGAAAAACCAAATCCCGAAATAGGCATTGGATATTAAGTCCATTAGTAAGACCACCTTGTGTTCGAAATGGCCCACGGCCCGAAAGAACAATCATCCTCTACACGCTCAATTGAAGAATATAATATCGAGTTGTTCGAACCATTGTCCCTCGGGATTGGGATATATTTAAATAGTCTTTCATTTTTGAAGATTTTCATCTGAAAGGCGTTCAAAATTTGCAAGAAGTCCAAGAAGTTCGAGAACGAAGGACCATCCATGGCGGCCTAGTTTAGAATTGTACCCCTGCGTGGGACTGATTTCTGATGTACTTTCCTTTTTTTGCAATTTTGTATCCCCATTTATCTAATCAATATGTATAAATATATTTTGGGGCAATGGAACATTTACAAACGACATACATATCCTTCAATTCGTTAGGCCTACCTTTGGCATGAAAAGGTCACATATTCGTATAGGACGCGCTATGAACTGTTATGTGATATAAATGTCTTACGTGCTTACATGTGTTGCTTAAATCAAAGGTGACTTGATCTACTCCTACTTGAATTTTTTAGAACCGGTAGGCAGGATAAAAGCCCATCGCGCAAGGTCCGACCAAAATCGCTCTTGAAGTTCTTCAAATTTCCCCAGAAAAAAAAATTCAAAAACTTCTTAAAATCCTTTTAAGTCTTGTTCAGAAAATGAACTTACCATATCCGAACTATATCCTTTCAGGGCCCGTCCCTTATCCTTAAGAAATTTTCATTTCCCCACTTCGACAAAAATGTCGAAGAATTCAGAAGATACATCAAGTGCTGAAGACTCAACAAATCAAATCTCCTGATAGAATCTACCTACCCCAAAATCGATCCTGTCCATCGAACCTTCGAGCTAATAAATACCCGTGGATCAATTTGCCTTGATGAAAAGCAACTTTATGTGTTTCTTCCCGGTCAAATATCTTGTATTATTTATCATTAACAGGATCTAACATATCGGCCTTTGAGTTGTTTTACTTCAACAGGTAATAGAAATTGATCTGTGTTGACAAAACTGGCCGAACATCCCTATTTCACGCTCAAAGGCACAAATAGATTCCTCCTCTAACCCTTGCTTCGCTAAGGGTAAAATGACTGATAGTGAAGAAGAGAACACTTTTGCTGTAAGAGACAATGTCATTGCTGAACAGAGTGAAATGATTGCAAAGCTTGCAAGAAAGCTAGAAAAAATGCAAGAAGAGGTACATAAATCCAAGGATATGGCTAGCTTGGCTATTGCCGCTAACACTCCAAATATGGGAAGCTCTCAGCCTCCTCTCCAAATCCCTACACTCAATTCCCCGTTAACCGAAAACCGTCCAAAAGATATCCCTTCCTCTTCCATTCCCAGGCCTTCCAATGAACCTCCCACCAATAACCCTCCCCATATTGGATCCTTGTATCAAATTCACACTCCTCCTATCCAGCACACCAACCAATACAACAACCCAAACACCTACAACTCCCAAAATAACCATCCCAATGTCACTAATCCACGTAACTATACCCCCACATACTCAAATGCCATTCCGCATGTCCAACACCCACTTTTTCAGAATAGGTCACCTGCTACTTTCCCGCTATAGTGGAACCATACACCGCTCTACAGGAAAGCCCTGAGCTGGACCACTACGAGGAGAAGGAGAAAGAGTTGAGATCCACAGAGAAAAAATATGATTGTGACATGGCACATATAAAAGAGGAAATAGCCCAGATCAAGGAGTTTCGAGGCTCGTCTTATGAGAAAGGCTATGACTACGATGATCTCTGTATCCATCCCAAAATGGACCTGCCAGATGGATTCAAGACTCCAAAATTCGAGACCTTCAACGATGTCGGAAATCCTGAAGCCCATTTGAGAATCTATTAGGACCAGATGATCGGTGCCCAAAATAATAACACTTTGTTAATGAGGCTCTTCAGCCGAAGTCTGAGCGGAGAGGCTTTAGAATGGTTCACCTCTCAAGAACTGAAGAAGTGGTCTAGGTGGAGTGACCTGGCCAGAGACTTCGCTCAAGGATTTGCATACAATGTCAAAGTTGTCCCAGATCGATACTCTCTAGGACGCATCAGGCAGAAATCAAATGAGGACTTCCGAGATTATGCCTATTGGTGGAGAAAGGAAGCGGCGAGAGTTTGGCCTCCTATGATCGAAGAAGAGATAAGTGCAGTGTTTATGCGCTCACAGGAGTCAGAATTTTATGAAAAAATGATATCAGCAGTAAAGGCACCGTTCACTGATCTAGTTAAGATTGGTGAAATTATGGAAGAAGGTATCCGTAGCGGCAAGATTGCTAAAGCTTCAGGATCGGCAGGATTTTGTCAAAAGAAGAGAGAAGAGGTGTCTTCGGTATCATCCAATCCTAGCCCAAAGTCACGGAAAACCTTCAGAGCCAACTACAAAAAGTCACTTGCTCCAACGACCCCTCCCCAGCTCCACAAAATCCTCAACCAATTTACTATACTCAGCCCATATACCAAGTTCCACAACCAAACGTGCAGCCCATATACCAAGCTCCACAACCAAATAAGCAGCCCATTTACCAAGCTCCTCCCCAAAACTTTCAAGTGTATCAAAAGGCTCCCGAGAACCAGAATAATCGCCAGATTCCTCTTCTCACCAATACAAATCTCCCTCATAAAAATTTGGAAAAGAAAGCTCCTCGGAACTTCACCCAGTTAGCTGAAACTAGAACTAAGTTATATGAGAGATTGAAGGCTGCCGGATTTATCCAGCCTATTCCACCCGAACCAGCCAATCCTGACTCTCGTTTCTTCAGGGCTGACCGACATTGTGCTTATCATTCCGGAGGAGTCGGACATGATACCAAAGATTGCATTAACTTGAGGCACAAAATTCAGGATTTGATTGATCAAAGAGTGGTCACACTACAAACAGCACCGACTAATGTTAATAATAACCTGCTCCCGAATCATGGAGGAGCCACTGTTAACATGATAGAGGTCGATGAAGAATGGGTTGTGGGCAAGTCGATAGTACCAGTTAGATCTAAAAAGTAGGAAATTCCAAAAAAAGCTATAACTACTTTGAGTATTGTTGAACTACTCTTTGAAGGGTTAATGTGCAACAAGGCCTTGCACGTCACTGTCAAATTTCAAGAGAAGATGATAAACAAAGTTCTGATTGATGATGGTTTGAGTTTGAATATTTGCCCGTTATCCACACTCACTCAGCTAGACTATGATCCAGAAAAGGTTCGCCAGAGCAGGATCAACGTGAAAGCCTTCGATAGAAGTCAAAGGGACATTATCAGAAAGGTCAGTTTACACATCCGGATGGGAACCACCGAGTTCCAAATGGAGTTCCAAGTCATGTATATTACCACTAGCTACAACTTGCTTTTGGGAAGACCATGGATCCATGGAGCTGGAGCCATGCCCTCAACTTAGCATCAAATGGTAAAGTTCATCTGGGAAGAACATGAAGTGGTGATCCACGGTGAAGGGAGTCACCTATGCCGCCCTAATGGTTGTGACCTTGTGACTGAAGAAGTCCCAAAAGGAAGCAATTTCTACACCGTAGAGATCGTCAATGCCATAGAAGAGGATCTTGCTCCTCAAATCCCTATGCCACCTATCTATAAAATGCTCGCGACCACGATACTGGTGAGTGGATATGAACCAAGTCTCGGATTAGGCAAGAATTATGATGGTATGACTGAGCTAATAAGCATTCCTGGAAAGCTGACCAAACACAGGTTAGAGTATGTAGTCCAAGAAGACAAGGCGAAGAAGCAGTCAGGATTTCCATAGCTGTTACCTCACCTATATCAGTCATCAGTCATTCCCAGTGCGTATTGGTTCCCCAAGCGATGGGTTAGAGGATGGAATAGGAGATCTGTTCGAAGAATGTGATGCCATCATAAAATAAATCCTTGAAGCATCCATGATTAGGGATGTCAAGCCTGGCGAAAAGTTGCAGAACTGGGCCACAACTTCCCTCATGACTCTCCACTTGTCTGGGTAGACAAAGAATCTATTTTATGAAAAAATTGGTGATGGTCCGGATGAGGCTCCGTGACCCACCCTTTATGTTTTAATATTTCTCGCACTGTTTTACCTCTTTCAAAAGGCACAGACTCGCATTCATGCGGGTTATAGCCATAGTTTGTGAATATTTTTGGATTTCAATGAAAGTCTCCTTATTTTGAAAAATATTTATTGTTCAAAATTATATATGTTTACTTGTTACCATCTAACTTTCTTTGTTTATGGTTTCAGTATTAATAGCTTAAAACCTGCCACTGTCATGTCATGTCAAGAGCTCAATGAACAAACCGGGATAGATGATGATGATTTTGAGGAGTATGTTGAAGGCATCATGGTCCTTGAAAGAACAACCGAGAAGTCTAAGAACTTTTAAGACCAGAAAAATCCCCACCTAAAAGAGTTTAAGGTGGTCAATCTGGGAGGCAACGGTCAAGTTGAAGAAATCAGCGTCGGTGTTCATTTGTCAAAAGCGCAAAAGAAAGAACTTATCAGCCTACTCAAGCCATGCATCAGCATCTTTGACTGGTCCTACAATAATAGGACGAGAATGATCTCAAACATCATCTCCCAAAATTTATTGATCAATCCAGAATTCAATCCAGGGAATGGATATTTAATCCTTCCCTCCCACGAGACAGAGGAAAGTTTGCACCTAATTGGCAAGGACCGTATGTCATCCAAAAAGGGTTATCAGGAGGAGCTTTGATTTTGTCCGAGATAGATGGACAAGTGTGGCCCAAACCAATCAATTCCGATGCCGTGAAGAGATACTATGCCTGAAGATAGTTTTTCTTTAATTTTCTTTCCTTGTAATCGCATTTCCCAATTGTAATCGTTTTATGCTAGCTTAAAAACTCCCTATCCTCCATGTACGAACTGCGTTTGACCTGAATTCTCTAGAATGAGATACGTAGGCGGCCTGTGTCGGCTTTGGTCAACCCCTTAGGAAAATCTATCTTTCCCCTTCCTATCTTGAACTACATTCGACCTGAATTCTCAAAAATGGGATACATAGGTGGCCTTTGTCTGCCTCGGTCATCCCTTTAATTATATCCAACATATTCCCACTACAAATGTACAAACTACATTTGACCTGAATTCACAAGAATGACATACGTAGGCGGCCTGTGTCGGCTTCGGTCAGCCCCTTAGAAAAATCTATCTTTCTCCTTCCTATCTTGAACTACGTTCGACCGGAATTCTCAAGATCATGTAGGCGGCCTTTGTCAGCCTCAGTCATCCTTTTAATTATTTCCAATATTCTCCCACTACATATGTGGGAACTACATTTGACCTGATTCCTGCCTCAACGGGATACATAGGCGCCACAACGGCTCGGTCATATTACCCAGGAAATGGAAATTGGGGCAGAATTTTTGAGAAAGGAATCTCGAAAATTTAGAAGGCAAAGATCGCCTCCAAAATTAGAATACAGAATGTGTCGAAGAGCAATCGAAATGAATATCGAGAAAGAATCTCGTAATCCTCACAGAGTGTCAAGTCCCTTGCCAATGGAGTGAGATTCATCGCAAAACCTTTAACTGGGGCAGAAATTTTAAGGAATACCTCAAAATTTCCACCAAGCTTCATTCAAGAAGTTCGGAATTAAACCTCGAAGATTTCCCAACACCAAGGGATCGGAATCTACTTCAAAAATCCCAAGTTATAACATAGTCCGAGGTGGATTAATCCCCAGCTATGACAGATCTCTCAGAAAATATTTCAAACTCCCCAGCTAGGATGACAAAGGATCTCCAGAGTCCGCCAAAAGTATGTCAGAAATGCCAAGGCCTCGAGTAAATGACATTCGTTGAGCTAGCACATGACATGACGGACAGAGACATTTTTCAAACTATCCTTTTTCAAAAAAAATATTATTTTCTGAAGAAATTATTTGAAAAATCTTTACAAAAGATTAGTTTTACTCCTCTAATTTTGATTTTTGTCTTATGTCTATCGTGACTCGGAGAGTCAAGGACGATGAGTACCCGAGAATGGAAAGCACCCAGAAAAGTCAAAGCCAGGAGCAGAAGATCGAAGGAGGTCAACACGGATCAGTTTCACCAAAAACTAACAATTGTTCTGTGGATGCAGGTTGTCCTAAAAAAGTATGTTAGAAATTGGTAAAAGCCCCTGGTTATTCAATACGTTCAAAGAAACGCAACAAGACCAGATGCCCCAAACTTGGTGATAAAAACCGAAACAGTGGGAAATAGCCAAAGAGGAAAAAAGTCCCTAGAACGGGCAAATCTTCTTGTAGTTTACAAGAGCTACTAAGAGATCGACAACATTCTCAAGTTCCAAAGCAGATCAGGACATTTTGGTCAACTCCAAAATAAGGAAACCAAATGAGAAATCGGCGACGTTCTCTGCTGACCCCCAGCAAGTGAGGAATCACCACGAACATACGATGTTCGAAAATGGTACTTATGGCTATCCCCAGAAATGGGCACAACCATTTTATTCACATTTGAAATGAAAGTTGTTTTGATTAACATCATAGACGTTGTCTTTAAAGTTTTTCAAGTTTGACTGTGGTCGCTAGGAAAAGTGACATTGTGTCTACTAAATGTTTGCCTTGAGTACAGGTACACACAAAGGAGTCAAAAAGATAACACAAAAATTGAAGGTGTTGTTTTCTGCAACTGCTACGCATGTCATTGAACGATCATCCACATCATATCATATTTGCATGTCGAGAGAACCATGCCAAGAGGGCCATATCATATTTGCATGTCGAGAGGACCATGCCAAGAAAGCCATATCATATTTCCATGTCAATAGGACCATGCCAAGAGGGCCATGTCATATATGCATGTCAAGAGGACCATGTCAAGAGGACCATCATCATCATTAATATCGCAGATACATTTGCTGCGAATATTATGTCCCTCTACCGGCCGATTTCAAAGAGGATGACATTCAGAGGCGTTCTTAAGTCGCACTGGCTGCACGAGATCGACCCAAGAGCATATCTATATCCAAGATTGCGTAAGACGGATGAGTCTAACATTGAGGATATTTTCATTTGCATATTTATGCCGCAGATATTTATGTATCCTTATCATTATGCCAAATTTGACATTCAACATATTTATATCTGATATCGCTTAAGACGGGGGAGTCTGATGTTGAGGGTATATTTGCTCCTTTACTATGCCAAATCTGGCATTCCACATATTTATATCCGATATCGCGTGAGATGGAGGAGTCTGACATTGAGGATATTGTTATTATTATGACAAGTCTGGCATCCAGCATATTTGCATCCAATATCGCGTGAGACGAAAGAGTCTGACATTGAGGATGTATTTGCTTCCTTATTATTATGCCAAGCCTGGCATATGTATATCCAATATCGCGTAATACGGAGGAGTCTGACGTTGAGGATATTATTATTATTATTATGCCACGTCTGACATTCAGCATATTTATATCCAATATCGCTTGAGATGGAGGAGTCTGACGTTGAGGATATTTATGCACCCTTAATAGAGACAACAAAGTCTTGCTCTGAAGTATGCTTATACATACAAGAACATCGATCGTCGAAAAAGGCAGCTATATTTGATCGTGTGGCAAAGGCTTTGTCACCCCCAATAATCAAATATTGTTTGCCATCGAGATCGAAAGCATATAGTCTGAGGGATATCTGCAAGACGCCATCCAAATCAGATGATAAATCGGATTTCCTAAAGTTAGAAGGCCAAAGGTCATCTGTAAGCCACATCGATGTCTGAAATCGGATAGTGTGCAAGATTGCCCAAACACTTGATAGACTATGAGTTATCTGTAAGACGCAGCGATATCTAAAATTGAATAGTGTGCAAGATCACCTGAAGATTGAAAGTTCAAGGGTAATGCGCAAGTCGCAATAATATCCGTAATTGGATAAAGTGCAAGACTACCAAAAAATTGACAGTCCAAGGGTTATCTATAAGCCGCGATATATCCACGTTGATATTGTGCAGGACTACCCAAAGGGTATCAATTCAAGGGAAATTTGTAAGTCGCGTTACATCCAAGATTGGATAAAAGCTCAGGATTACCCAAAAAATTGGCAATTTGAAGGACGTCTGTAAGCCACCTCTATCCAAATTCGGATGATGTGCAAGATCACTCGAAAGCTGGCAAGCTAAAAGGCATCTGTAAGACGCCTCTATCCAAAGTTGGATGATGTGATAGATTACCCAAAGCCTGACAATTCAGGGAATATCTGTTAGTCGCATCGATATGGATGATGCGCAAGATTTACCCTAAAGGCATATGCAAAGACTATTGTCAATAGCCACAAAGTCTATCACGTTCAAGAGAACACCGCAAACGGTTGCAAGGACCGTCATGTCAAACGGCCACAAAGGTCGCCTTACTCAAAGATCGCCACAAAGGCAATCCAATCCGATAGCTACGATGGCTATCACGTTTGATTGTCATGAAAGTCACTATTTCCTAAGACAGAGACAGAAAATGATGACATCTTCTTCAAGAAACAACAAACACGAAAATAAGGTACAACGCTATCTTTCTTTATTAAGCTACTTTACTACTAACAGTCTTGTTTCAAATGTTGCCGAGGACATCCGAGAGGATGAAAATCTCAAACCAGAATAACAGGTACAAAATGCATCAAAAAGACGTCACAACATGGATTTTGAACATAATTCCAGGATGAGGTATGCAAAAAGACTACCTCCCTGAATAGAATTTTTTTACCACTAACAAATTTTGTTTTGAGATGTTGCCGAGAGCATTCAAGAAGGATGAAATTCTCAAACCAAAATCACAGGTGCAGACTACACCAAAAAGGACGCATCACAACGTGGAACTTTTTCTTAGCAGCAAACTGGGACGTAGTCTGAAGAGGGATCAAACTCTTTGGATGCAAGCTGAGGAATGACTTTTCACCTCCATCAAACCACACCCCTATCAGAAGGCATGTGGGTATTTCCTGTTTTTGGGTCTTAGTTTCGCATCTAGGGTATTTTTCTAAATTCACGCTGGAAGCAATACTCCTTCTTTTCAAATCTTGGTGATAATACACCTCGAGCTTTGGAAATTATGTCCACGTAAAATCTTACTTATGGATGTAAAGAGCTCCACATTCATAGTTGAGAGGTTACAAGCCTCTTTTCTATATCTCGACTTATTTTTCACCCATCCCAAGCCAAAGGTTGTCTTAACATAAAGATTACCTTTTTCATCGATTGAGTCGAACTACAAGCAGCCTGATTCTCAAGTCTTGGGATATGTAGGCGGGCTCTATGTTGAAAACTCGGCTGCATTCCTAACTCCCCAGCTTTCCGGTTTCTCCGTACTCTGAAACCTGGATAGGTTGGAATTCTTTTAAAAATCGTGCATAAATTCGAGCATCTTGAACTACAAGTGGCCTTAGTTCTCATGTGGCCTGAGATATGTAGGAAACTCGATACCTGAGTTTGGCCATGATTTCTTGAAATTCGTACTAGAACCAACCGCTTCCTGAAGATGAATATGTGGTCGGCTAAAATTGGGAACGTCAATACCCTTTGCCCAGGGTTCATTACACTAACCCTACCCAAAGGGAGGGGAAGTTGTTGACACCTAAATTTTACCCGCCATATTACTAATTAATCTTGAGCCTTTTTGAATTTTAAACAATTTTTGAAATAATTGTTTTGTAAAAAGGGATAAAATATTTTCAAATCAGCTTTATAATAGTTCTGAGTAGCAATTTATATTTTTTATATTTAATTATGTGAAATTTATATAAGCTTACTTAAAGAACTATTTTAAAGTCTGAATTCATAAAAATCCTTGTTAAAAGATTAACGCTTAATTTTCCTCCAAATTATTTTAAAATGAGAGATTAATTGAATAAATTAATTTCATAATTTTTAAAAGAGGTAATTATGTGTTAAATACAATAATTATTTTGAATTATTTAAATTTATTAAAGCTCGAGGTTAATTGTAATTACTTCGTCTTATTTCTTATTCTAGCCTAAATCCCTAAAATCATTTAAATCATAGCCGGATTTTCCTAATTTATTCTTAAATTGGCTAATTCCTAAACTCAAATTGGCCACATTTTGCAAATGTGGCCAGACTTTAAACCAACCTTATAACCCTTTTATCATCCAACCAATTTGGGCCAGTAACTTCGCTCAACCCGCTGGCCCACCTCAATTTCCCTCAGCCCCATTCCTTGACCCACTCCGGTCCAGCCCAACATTCACCACTTATACTCCTATTCCTCTTTCTCTTTTCCCTCTAGCAAAAACTCAACCAAACGCCTCCTTCGTCTCTTCTCAACAACAGATGCCAAATGAACCCTTCCTCTCTCTCTCTTCTTCGTCTTTCATAGACGACAAGAAATGAACCACGTACAACCCTAATGCTGTCGAGCAACAACAGATTCACCAACACCTTAGCCCCGTTAAAATTCCCAAACACCATCTTCTCTCCGTCAAATCGCGAGCTGGCAGAACCAAGAAGGTTCCAAAGCTCCAGGTGGCTTCAAATCCGCGAAATCAGCGGAAAATTTGTACAACTTCGTACAAATCCGTTGCTGACCAGGCCTATCTGTTAAGGGAATTTGAAATTCCCCAAGTAAATTCCCCAATTTCCCTCTTGTTTTCCCCCATTTCTCCACCCAAAAATCTCCTATATAAACCCCCTTCTCCCATCAGATTAGGGGAGTTCTTTTGGGGGGAAATTTGGGATTCTGGAGAGTCTTTTCTCTAATCTCACATAACCAAAAGAATTTCGGAGATAAATATACAAAAATGGGTCTCCGACGGGTCAAAATTAAATTTCAGTGGTGGTGGAAGTGTTCTGGCAGAAGCTCGTGGTTCCAGTCGCTGCTCCAAAAGAGGTAAACCCCCACCCCTTTCTTTTCTCTTTTCTTCTCTTCTTTGCTTTTAGTATAATGTAGAGTTGTTTGTTCTTTTCTTTTCTTTTAGAAAAATTTCTGTTGGTTTTAGGCTGGCTTTGTTGTGATTATGAGTCCTCTTCTTTTAGAAATCTCTGGATTCTGGACTGGTCTTGTTTGATGTCACATGATTATTGTGCAGGAAGTTTTAATAGAGCATAAAAACTCGTATTGATGTTTTATTTCAGACTTGCTTTTTCTAAATGATATCGCATCATAGATTATTGCATTTTTGCTTTCGTGTGTTCTTTTAAATGTAAGACTAGGGACAAAATATACCCTTCATGATATATTTCCATCCCTGAAAGTCGATATGAACATTCATACTCGATTGAGACTAGTTTGGATCTGCTTATTTTCTTTTTCTCCTTGTTCAATTCATGTTCACCGGCTATGCTTTTAAATGGTATGTAATGTTTGGTTATGGTGTTAAATAGGGGTAGAGATCATTTCTTCCTTGTTCTCTTCTTTTATTCGCATTCCTGTTGAAATTGGTTTCTTCTTCTTTATGAGTTCCTGTTGAAATTCAAAACTAGAGACAAGATGTATCCCCTTTATGATACTTTCTTCACCTCTGAAAGTTCTGATTGCATCTCTGTATTCCTGTATTCATCTCTAGTTGTATGAAGCATCATGTCTAGCTATGTGACCCAAATGAGGATCAGATTTCCATACCCTTCTTCTTCTTAACTTATACATCATGTTTCATTAAAACCTAGAAGTCGTTAAGTTTTTTCTCATGTGGTCTAGTATGTTGAATTCGAGTAATCTGCTTTGCTTCTTTTTATGAACCACATTCGATTACAACACCCCCTGTAAATAAGACAATGAGGTTGAGGACTCCTAAAACTCTTCATGGTTTCAAAAATTGATAGGAACCTGATCATTGAGGTATGAATACAAGTTATTTTCTCAGAAAGTGTTGTACCTTTGAAACTGTTTCAGGGGTGTTTTCTTGAATCTTTGCTTGCAATTAAGATCCATCTTTGATTATAGATAAATTCTCTTTCCTTAACCTTGCCGAGTAAAACCTTAATAGTAATGATCTTTTGAACATGATTTAGGTTGGTTTCTTTTGGGATTACGTTCAATTTTTAATGTCAGAAGCATGCTATTTGGAAAATGGGTAATGTCTTGTAGCTACTACGTCAATTTCCCAGTTGAGTTTTGTTAAAAAGCATCTTTTTTCTCCTTTTTTAGCCTAGAAGATCACCTGATTTGGTTGCTTTATATTTTGGCATTCTTGTTGTTAACATTATGTAAATTAGATCATGTGTTAGAATCAGTATGATTTAACATGAATTAAGTTTCCAACGTGTTACTTCATAAAAAAGTATCTAAGCTAAATCAACATATCTTTCTACGATACTTGGTCATCTCTTGGGAGCTCATTGGGAGTCACTGCTCTCTTTTTCTCTTCATTAGTCATAGCTTTGTGTGTGATTGAGTGTGGTATGTAACAAGTCTCTCGTTTCCTCATCATTTTGTAGATATTAATTATTTCTTTTCTTTGCTTGCATGAACAACCCATCCGAGTCCCGTTGGACTCTTCTCGATACCTTGCATTTCTCGAGTTGGGGCCGAAACCCAACTCCTTCGAGCCAATTCAGCTTTCCCATGGTGAAGGAAATGAGATGCCGAAAAAATGGGCCTAAAGCCCACCAAGTGTAGCAGCAACAGTCCAAAATGGACTAAAGAATTTGAGGATAATGGACTAAAACCCATAAGTAAAGTGCAATGACAGTAACAGCCTAAAAAATGGGTCAAACCCATAGGATCCAGCAGCTATAGTAGTCCAGTTGGATTGGATTTGAAGGAAATGGGCCTTAAAGCCTATACTTAGAATCTTTGGACAAGTTTTGGATGGACTAAAAGTCCAATTTGATTAAGCCAAAGAGCTTAATTCCTTCTCTTACCCTTTAAACTCTTTAATTTTTTTAGTTTAGAGATTATTATTGTATTAATTACACTAACTATTTAACTTAGTTGAAATCCCCAAAAGAAGAACCTTTTCTTGTTTAAATATTTTGTTTAAGTTAATTAATTTCCCTTTTGATTAATTTCTTCATCATGAAAATATTTCTCTTAGCTCCAAGTACTTGGGCATGATTTTTATTTTCTTCAAAAAGCAAATTCACTGCCTTTCCTCAAACGCGGTGCTACGAATTTCAACTTTAAATTTAGTGCATTTATCTTTAGTCAAATTATCTTATTAATAATTCTCATGTGTTCAAAACAATCAAGACCTTTTTTTCAAAAGTTAGTCAAAATAAGTTGTATTTTCAAACAAGTTCGTATAACCGCGAGTTAGCGGATATCCCGAGTGCCTTCAAAATCTTCTCGGGATATTAATTTGAACCCTTACCCAAAATCTCAAAAAAATTCTAAGTCTTTATCTGTTTTAGACTTTGAAATTTTTACAAGTTTTTCTTCGTTTTACTTTATAAAACTAAGTGGCGACTCTTCTTTAAAATTGAAAACGTTTTGAAACTTTTAACTTAGATCTTCGAAATGATTTTCAAACAAAAGTCATTTTTCTCATAAAACAATATATACAATGCGGAAGCTAAACCAAACCCAGAACATGGTATTATAGCGTATAAGAGTCGGATCTACGTAAGGAGTACAAGGTCCAAAATAACATATACATCATGTCTCTGAACTACGAGAGTACAATATACACAAAAGACAACTAAAGTAAAGCTCTGATCGCCAAGAGCTCACCCTCAGTCCGGGATAGTCCAAAATCTCCAAGCACGAGTCACCCACGAGCTAGCGGTGATGGATCACACTAGGATTTGCACCAAAAGATGCAGAGTGTAGTATGAGCACCAAATGTGAAGCATAAAGTACCGAGTAGATATCATAGGCCGACTGGGCACATATAAGATAAAAGCGTAGTAACAGAAAAAATAGAAGCAAGTAGTCACAAAAATCAACGAAAAGTACACAGGATTTAGCCTAGAGGGAAGACAACAGAACACATATAAGGCTAGCAAGTAGAATATATACACAACAGGCACAGGTGAAAGTAAGAAATGATGCACCTGGGATCCTTGAAATAACAGTATATACATAATAGGTTTTAGAAATGGACGGTATACCGGTAACCTCAAGTACAAGGGAAGGAAGAGGAGAGTAAAGATAGACATGCTCGGAAATAGGAATCAATAACCCAACTAATCATACCAATCTCAAATCCAACAA
Organism: Jaltomata sinuosa; assembly: GCA_003996215.1. Lineage (NCBI taxonomy): Eukaryota > Viridiplantae > Streptophyta > Magnoliopsida > Solanales > Solanaceae > Jaltomata > Jaltomata sinuosa. Next base: position 42,756 of record QJPP01004157.1, read on the forward strand.
GTAACAACTTAGCCATATATAATCTTATAAGTATAATCGTAACAGGGGATAACACCGCGATAAAGTAACAAGAGTCTACCTACAGTCCCCCAACCGCCCATTTAATCGAGGAACGCAAACAAGTGAAAACAAACCCTCTGACCGCCCATACAACCGGAGCGTACACTCAACAAATAACAAACAAGGGTGGAGCCTCAAACAATGAATGATATGATGTATGAATATATCAGGGTGAAATGGTAACTCTGTATGTACCCCCTCCGGTGTTGATCGGGCCCAGCAGGTAGGTTCCATAGAAGGACATTGCTCGTATACCTCTACTACACCATATACCCTCCCTCCAGCACACGCACCCCTAGGCCCCAAGTCCAGAACGACAAGGTCCATGGAGGTCTCGGACTCCATACTAAAACTCAATATTGACACATGTCATCCGGAAGTAAGTCCGGTTTCAAGATAGAGACCCAGTCTCGAATATGCATGCCCAGACCCTATCTAGGACTAAAGTAGTTGTAAATTTTTTTAAAAACCCCTCCAAGGGTTCTCGGGCGTAACCGGGTCTAAGCGGTAGAAAGCTATCTCAGGTGCTCGGTCCGACCGAGGCTAAAATCATCCCAATTTAGTAAGAAAACTCAACTAGCACCCTGGCCCTGCCGAGTCTAGCGTTAAGAGTAAAACTGGTGATAGAAATCATAATGTAACTTTCTTTTAACCCAAGAAGATCAACATGATAAGTCAAACCATTTCCAATCTATTTTCGTCGAAAGTGGGCCCCCAAGGCCATGCAAAGTTTAGAAAATCAGTTCCAGTAGGCCTGAAGCCAAAATCATAGTAAAGTGTGGATAAAACCTCTTTATATGTATGGAAATGATATGCTTAAACACAAATAGCCGCCCCGCCCGGCAGCTAACAATCAACCTATCGGCCCTGCACAGGCTCCAATCGCTCTACAGCACAGATAGCCAGCATAATATCATGATAACAATGCCCGGGACTCATGGACCCGTCATCTATGGTCCAGAGTCAAAGCAAGGCCACACAGGACCATAAGGGTGATAATATCAACTACGAAGAATACTACACATAATGAAGGAAATAAATGAGGCAAAGCATGGAAAGCGGTCAAGGTTTGTGGTACCAACCTAACAACCCAACCCAAAGATGCCAGCTAGTACAATTTTATCCGATATATGCTAAGTCTGGGGAGTTTAGACCGTAACCTACCTGTCGTCCGTTGACAAGCTGCTAGGACAACGAAATCCAAGCCTGAATCGCTCCGAGAAATCCCAAATGATGATCAAACTATCAACAACATCATAAACCCATCAAGACGAGTCTAACGATACCTATATTGCTTATAAAAATAGTCGAGCTGAAATTTGGGTCAAAAGTGGGCCCACAAGGCCCACAATCGAAAAACAAAAATAGAAAGAAGAACGATGACGACAATGATGCCAAGACATGCTCCAAAAATGAGCAATTTTGGCCAAGGGAAAAGGCTTCAAATAGCCCTCTCAAGAGAGGGCTTAAAAGCTAGAATTTAAGAATGAGAATTGTGAATTCGGCAAGAATTAAATACCAAAATGATAAATGTAATCCAAGACGGAGAATCCTTCACACCCACGATCATGCAAGAGCTAGGAGGTAGCCACTACAACAATATTTAAGCTTTTGGAATTTAGCAACAATGGTGGATTTTAGAGAAAACCAAAAGAAAGCAAGTTGGGAAAGACGAACTTACCAAATTAACGAGATGACATGAAATTGATAAGCAACTAATTTTCCCAAGGCTAAGAACTGATAAGAGAAATGTGTAGGGAGTGTTTTTGTGATAAAAGTCGGGAGAAGTAACCAAGAAGGCTGGAAAAATGAAGAGAGAAGTTTATATACTGCAAGGGGCCCTTCATCGCGATTGCGACAGGACCCTCGCGGTCGCGAGGACCACGCTGGCTAGACTATCGCGATCGCGAAGGCTAGCCACGCGGTCGCGAAGAACAATGGGGAAGGGACTTCATCGCGATCGCGACAGGTGATCACGTGATCACGAAGAACAGGAGCCCAGGTGCTTCATCGTGGTCGCGAGGGACGAGGCTCGCGATCGCGATTAAGGCCTGAGGCCTGCACCGACAACAACAAAAGTCTGCAACTTTCCAAAACTCGACGGGGTATTCTGGGCACAATTGGAAATCGATATTCAAAAACCAATACTGCAAATAGAGTGGAAATGACATTCTAGACTCAATGGAATAGATGAAACTTCCATACGAGGTTGTTTTGGAGAAATGTTGACCCAAGTCAACACTAACCAACACACAACCAAACACTCGAAATGAGCCCGGCTCACTCGGAACTCAAACCAACCACCTTCCTAACCCAAACTCATCATTCTGGAGCTGATGGAATCGTCGGATTTCGAATCTGACACTACGATCATCAAAAGCCACCCAAAGTTGCACTTTCAACTCCAAATGTCTTGAACACAAATAAAATAACAAAAACCTATATCGGAAGTTCTCAGGCCTCAACTGAAGGTCCAACTAGACCAAACTCAATGCTCCGGAGCTAACGGAATTGTCAGAATTAAATTTTGAGCATGTTATCTAAGAATGTTGACTAAATTCAATGATATTCTAAGTTAAAGCTCTAAAATAGGCAAACGGCCAAAACGACCAAACGAACGACTAGGGCATCAAACTACTGGTCCCAGCAAGCCATAAATGACTTGGGGCCGCTACAGGAAAGCTCTTAGAGTACAATGCATATGTAAACGTGAAGATGACCGAAAGGGTCATCATAACATCCACTACTAAAAAGACTTTTGTCCTTGAAAGTCAAGAAGAAGGGAGTACCTGAAGGCTCGAACAACTGTGGATACTGAGCATGCAACTCACTCTTGGTCTCCTAAGTAGCCTCCTCGACCGGACGATTCCTCCACTGAACTTTCACGATCGGAACCTCCCTAGATCTCAACCTCCTAATATCTCTGGCCAGAATAGCAATCAGCTCTTCAACAAAGGATAAACTTTTGTCTAACTGAACCGAATCCCAATGCAACACATGAGACTCATCTGGCACATACCGACACAATATCAAGATATGAAAAACTGGATGAACAGCTGCAAATATCAGAGAAAAATCTAACATGTAGGCAACACTACCAACCCTCTGTAGAATCTCAAACGGCCCAATAAACCCGGGGCTAAGCTTGCCCCGCCGACCAAATCTCATCACGCCCTTCACAGGCGATACTCGAAGGAAAACCAAGTCACCAACACGGAACTCCAAGGCACAAAGTCTACAATCAGCGTAGCTCTTCTGCCTACTCTGGGCCACTTTAAGTCTGTCCTGAATCAAAAGGACTCGATCCAAGGAATCTCTAAGAAAATCTGTACTCTGTAGTTTGGACTCCAAACCATCAAACCATCCAATCAGTGATCTGCAACACCTACCATACAAAGCCTCAAAAGGTGCCATGCCGATGCTTGAATGGAAGCTATTATTATAAGCAAACTTGGCCAAAGGCACAAACTGATACCATGAAACTCCAAAGTCAAGAACACAAGCCCGAAGCATGTCCTCTAGGACCTGGATAGTCCTCTCGGACTGGCCATCTGTATGAGGGTGGAAAGTAGTACTAAGCTGAACCTATGTACCCAAAGCTCGCTGAATAGCCCTCCAGAACTTATATGTGAACTGAGTGCCATGGTCTGAAATGATAGAAGCTGGGACCCCATGCAACCGAACAATCTCACGAAGGTAGATCTGGGCTAACCGCTCTACCCCATAAGAAGTCTGAACCGGCAAGAAATGTGCTGACTTAGTCAGCCTATCAACAATCACCCAGATGGAATCAAACCCATACGAAGTACAAGGCAAACCAACAACGAAGTCCATAGTAATACCTTTCCACTTTCACTCAGGAATGGGATGTCGCTGCATCAAGCCACCCAATCTCATGTGCTCAAACTTCACCTACTGATAGTTCAAGCACCGAGATACAAATCCACTACATCCCGCTTCATACCACACCACCAGTAAAGTTACCTCAAATGTCTATACATCTTTGCCGCACTTGGATAAATGGTGTATCTAGAACTATGTGCCTCACGGATTATCAACTGAATCAAATCACTAACCCTCAGAACACAAATTCAACCATTGAACCTCAGAATACCATCAGAACCCAAGGTAGCCCGGCTGGACTCACCCCAAACTACCTGGTCACGAAGGTCACACAAACTCTGATCCTCAAACTGTCGGCTCTGAATCTGATCAACTAGAGTAGAATGGACCTCAACACCGGCAAGAACTCTGGTAGGATCCGAAAAGTCAAGACTAACCAATCGGTTAGCCAAGGACTGGATGTCCAAGTCCAATGGTCACTCAGAAACTGAAAGTGAAGCTAGGCTACCCATACTCACCGCCTTCTGACTCAAGGCATCTGCTACCACATTTTCCTTGCTCGGATGGTATAGAATAGTGAAATTGTAGTCCTTCAGTAGCTCAATCCATCTCATCTGCCTCGAGTTTAGCTCCCACTGACTCGTAATGTACTGAAGACTATGGTGATCGATGAATATCTCATAGTGAACTCCATATAAGTAGTGCCTCCAGATCTTGAGCGCAAAGACTATCGCTGCCAACTCTAAGTCATGAGTGAGGTAGGTGCGCTCGTGAACCTTCAGATGTCTCGACGTATATGCTATCACTCGACCCTGCTGCATTAACACACAACCAAAACCAACCTTTGAAGCATCACAATATATGTAGAAACTTTGACCCTCGACCATCAAAGTCAAAACTGGAGCTGAAGTCAATAAGGACTTAAGCCTCTTGAAGCTATCCTCGCACTGATCCGACCACTGAAATGGAACATTCTTCCTAGTCAGCATAGTCAAGGGTGCTACTATGGAAGAAAATTCCTCAATGAATCGTCTGTAGTACCCGGCTAAACCAATAAAACTGTGAACCTCGATAGGAGTAGTAGGGCTAGGCCAATCACGAACTGCAGAAATCTTACCCGGATCAACCCTAATCCCATCCTTAGACACCACGTGTCCTAGAAATGCAACTGACTCAAGCCAAAACTCACACTTTGAGAACTTGGCATAAAGCTGATGATCTCTCAAACTCTGAAGTACAGTCCTCAAGTGTTGCTCATGCTTGTCCCTACTCCTCGAGTATATCAGAATGTCATCAATGAAGACTATCATGAACATATCCAAGTACGTGCTAAGAACCCTATGCATCAAGTCCATGAAGGCTGCGGGGGCATTAGTCAACCCAAAAGACATCACCAGGAACTCATAGTGGCCATAACGCGTCCTAAATGTTGTCTTAGGGATTTCCTCCGCCCTAATCCTCAACTGATGGTAGCCAAACCTCAAATCAATCTTTGAAAACACGGCAAAACCTTAAGCTGATCAAATAAATCATCAATCCTGGGCATCGGATACCTATTCTTCACTGTCACCTTATTCAGTTGTCGATAATCAATACACATCCGCATCAACCCATCCTTCTTCTTCACAAAGAGAATGGTAGAACCCCAAGGAGACACACTCCGTCTAATGAACCCCTTAGCTAACAAATCCTGGAGTTGCTCCTTAAGCTCTCTCAACTCAGCAGGAGCCATATGGTAGGGAGGAATAGAAATGGGCCTGGTGCCTGGCTCTAACTCAATAGCGAAATCAATATCCCTCTCAGGTGGAAGGCCTGGAAAGTCGGTAGGAAACACATCTAGAAAGTCTATAACTAAAGGAACAGACTCAGGAGATGAAGGGTCAGCACTAGCATCTCATACATATGCTAGATAAGCTAAACACCCACGGGAAATCAACTTCCTAGCTCGAAGACAAGAGATGATCCCAGACGGTGCATGGCTAATAGAACCCTCCCACATAATCGGGGATACATCGGGCACGGCTATGGTAACGATCTTGGCATAACAATCCAAAACTGCACGGTGAGGGGATAACCAGTCCATGCCCAGTATCACATCAAAATCTAACATATCAAGTATCATTAAATCACCCCAAGTCTCCAAATCACCAACAGATATCATGCAAGATCTCACAATCTGATCCACTAGGAAAGAATCTCCTACTGGGGTCAAAACAAAAATAGGAACAGATAATAGCTCACTAGCCAACCCCAAACAAGGAAGAAAGTAGCCAGATACATATGAACAAATGGATCCAAGATCAAATAAAGCTGCAGAAGATTGATGGCACACAGAAATTGTACCTGTAATCACAGCATCTGAGGCCTCTGCCTCTGGTCTCCCAAGGACTGCATAGAACTGACGATGACCTCTACCTACCCGACCGATATCCCTACCACCTACTCTGCCATGCAGAGTGCCAACTCTACCCTGACCACCACCTTCTCAAGTCGGTGGCTGAACTGAGTGGATAGGTTGAGCCAGCAGAGCGGCTGGCTGAACTGCGCCCTGCTGGGGGCAATCTCTAGCAAAATAACCAACCATAGCACAGGTGAAACACGACCCTGATGACCTACCCGGTTGGGATAAACCAGCAGAACCCGTATGGACACCACAGCCTGATGGCCCAGAAGTTGTACCCCTCGAAAACTGACCATTGTAGCCCAGATGGTTGCTCTGACCCTGCTCGAACTGAGTACTTCCAAAAACCTGAAGTAAAGACTGAACTGGTCGGCTGGACTGACCCTAGTGCTGCAGTGGCTGATAACCCCATCCCCACTATCCTGAACCTCTACCACCATGTCTGGAACCACTGCAGCCACTCTGATGTCAAGGCCTCTTATCTCTGGCCCCGGTGTCATGACGACACAAATCCTCTACAGTACGGGCATAGTCCACAATAGCCTGGAAGGACCAACCACTAGCAATTAATATCTCTCCAGGCTCTCTAAACTCTTTTTGTAGCCCCCAAAAAAATCTACGGACCCTGTCAGCCTCAGTAGGTATAATCATGGTCCCAAATAGAGCAAGCTAATGGAAAGGGTCTCGTACTCCGAGACAGTCATAGAATCCTGAGCAAGTCTAGTGAACTCCTCCCTCCGATGCTCCATGTCGCTCTGTGGTAAGAACTTGGCCATAAAGGCCTCATAAAACTCGGACCAAGTCAAAGGAGGTGATGTAGAAGGTCTGCAAACAGCCTATTCCCTCCACCAGAACTTCGCTGGACCCTCCAGCTGATAAGTAGTATAGCCAATCCCGTGAGTCTCTAGCAATCCCAGATGGTGTAACATCTCCTTACAGGTAGTAATAAAGTCATATGGGTCTTCTCCTGACATACCAGCGAATCTCGGTGGTGCCAATCTCAGAAATCTACTCAAGGCCTTCTGCTCTCCGTCTGTCATAGCTGGATGAAGAGCAAGAGGCTGTGCAACCGCTAGAACTGGAATAACCTCAGCATGGGGAGCCACAATAGTAGGCTGCGCTCCTGAACTCAGGACACCCAGGGCTGCCCTATGAGCGGGTGTAGGTGCTACCTCAGAAGGTCTCCCCCCAATCATACCCAGAAGTTGAACAAGTAAACCCCTAATATCCGAAAACTGAGCTGGGCTAAAGCTGGCATAGAAACTGGTGTTGGAACTGGTGGCACTTGGGCTGTCCCTGGGTCCACATGTTGCTGCTCAGGAATGGACTCGGGCTCATAGTCATACTCGAGCTCTGCCTCAACTCTAGTAGCTCTAGCAGGCGTCGCTGCTCTGGGACGTCCTCGACCCCTACCTCTACCCCTACGACCACCCCGGCCCCTAGCTGGAGTCGGAGGTGCAGGGGCAGGAGGCTCTTCTCTGCCAAAAGCTGAAGATCTCGTACGAACCATCTGCAGAAGAGTGAACCAGAATGAGTGAGTTTTCCAGAAACTTTCAAGGATACTATGCATGAGAGAGAACAAGAAAAGTTCATTTTCCTAAGATGTCACTATAGCCTTCGGAAGATTAAGTACAGACGTCTCCGCCCCGATCCGTAAGACTCTACTAGACATTGGCTCCTATACCAATGACACCGGTGAACCTGGCTCTGATACCAAGCTGTCACGACTCAATTTCTCGGTCATGATGGAACCTACAACCCCCCAAGTAGGAAAACCAATCATCGTAGCCCGGAATGGTTAGTAATGGGCCACATTCTATCAACTTAAATGGAAGAACAGTTTAATAAGCAGAAGCAAGGAAATAATATGAAGAAATTAGATAACAGGAGTAATATATATACAATGCGGAAGCTAAACCAAACCCAGAACCTGGTACTATATCGTATAAGAGTCAGATCTATATAAGGAGGACAAGGGTCCAAAATAACATATACATCATGTCTCCAAACTATGAGAGTACAATATACATAAAAGACAACTAAAGTCAAGCTCTGATCACCAAGATCTCACCCTCAGTCCGGGATAGTCCAAAATCTCCAAGAACGAATCTCCCACGAGCTAGCGATGATGGCTCACACTAGGATCTGCACCAGAAGATGCAGAGTATAGTATGAGCACCAAATGCGAAGCATAAGGTACCCAATAGGTATCATAGGCCGACTCGGCACATATAAGATAAAAGCGTACTAACAGACAGAATAGAAGCAAGTAGTCATATAAATCAATGAAAAGTACATAGGATCTAGCCCAGAGGGAACACGAAAGAACTTATACAAGGCTAGCAAGTAAAATATATACACAATAGGCACATGTGAAAGTAAGAAATGACACACCTGGAATCCTTGCAATAACAGTATATACATAATAGGTTTTAGAAATGGATGGTATACCGGTAACCTCAAGTACAAGGAAAGGAAGAGGAGAGTAAAGATAGACATGCTCAGAAACAGGAATTAATAACCCAACTAATCATACCAATCTCAAATCCAACAAGTAATAACTTAGCCGTATATTATCTTATAAGTATAACCGTAACAGGGGATAACACTGCGATAAAGTAACAATAACCTACAGTCCCCCAGCCGCCTATACAACCGAGGAATGCAAACAAGTGAAAATAAACCCTCCAGTTGCCCATACAACTGGAGCGTACACTCAACAAATAGAAAATAAGGGTGGAGCCTCAAACAATGAATGATATGATGCATGAAGATCTCAGGGTGAAATGGTAACTCTTTATATACCCCCTCCAGTGCCGATCGGGCCCAGCAGGTAGGTTCCATGGAAGGACACTGCCCGTATACCTCTACTCCGCCATATACCCTCCCTCTGACACATGTAGCCCTAGGCCCTAGGTATGGAACAACAAGGTCCATGGAGGTCATAGAACCCATACTAAAACTCAGTAACAACATATGTCATCCAGAAGTAAGTTCGGGTTCAAGATAGAGACCCAGTCTCGAATATGCATGTCCAGACCCTGTCTAGGACTAAAGTAGTGGGAAAATGTCTCTAAAACCCCTCCAAGGTTGCCCTAGCGTAATCGTGTCTAAACAGTAGAAAGTCATCTCATGTGCTCAGTCTGACTGAGGCTAAAATCATCCCAATTTAGTAAGAAAACTCAACTAGCACCCCGGCCCTGCTGAGTCTTGCGTTAAGAGTAAAAATGGTGATAGAAATCATAATGTAACTTTATTTTACCCCAAGAAGATCCACATGATAAGTCAAACCATTTCCAATCCATTTCCATCGAAAGCGGTCCCCCAGGGCAATGCAAAGTTTAGAAAATCAGTTCCAGTAGGCCCGAAGCTAAAACCGTAGTAAGAATGGATAAAACCTCTTGATATACATGGAAATGATATGCTTAAACACAAATAGCCGCCCAGCATCTCACAATCAACCTATCGGCCCTGCACAGGCTCCAATTGCTCTACAACACATATAGCCAGCATAATATCATGATAACGATGCCCGAGACTCACGGGCACCCCCGAATAACCTGCCATCTATGGTCCTGAGTCAAAACAAGGCCACATAGGACCATAAGAGTGATAATATCAACTGCAGAGAATACTACACACAACAGAGGAAATAAACGAGGCAAAGCATGGAAAGCGATCAAGGTCTGTGGTACCAACCTAACAACCCAACCCAAGGATGCCAGGTAGTACAATTTTATCCTATATATGCTAAGTTTAGAGAGTTTAGACCGTAACCTACCTGTCGTCCGACGACAAGTTGCTAGGACAACAAAATCCAAGCCTGAATCGCTCCAAGAAATCCTGAATGATGATCAAACTATCAACAACATAATAAACCCATTAAGACGAGTCTAACGATACCCTTATTGCTTATAAAAATAGCCGGGCCAAAATATGGGTCAAAAGTGGGCCGGCGGGGCCCACAACCCAAAAACAAAATGGAAAGAAGAACAATGACCACAACGATGCCAAGAAGACATGCTCCAAAAATGAGCAATTTTGGCCAAAGGAAAAGGCTCCAAACAACCCGCTCAAGAGAGGGCTTAAAAGCTAGAATTTAAAAATGAGAATTATGAATTAGGCAAGAATTACTTACCAAAATGATGGAATGTAAGCAAAGACGGAGAATCCTTCACACTCACGATCGTGCAAGATCTAGGAGGCAGCCACTACAATATTTTTCAAGCTTTTGGAATTTACTAACAATGGTGGATTTTAGAGAAAACCAAAAGGAAGCAAGTTGGGGAAGACAAACTTACCAAATTAATGGGATGACATGAAATTGATGAGCAACTGATTTTCCCAAGGCTAAGAACTGATAAGAGCAAAGTGTAGAGAGTGTTTTTGTGATTAAAGTCGGGAGAAGTAACCAAGAAGGCTGGAAAAATGAAGAGAGAAGTTTATATACTGCCAGGGGCCCTTCATAGCGATTGCGATAGGACCCCTCCTGGTCGCGATCGTGAAGGCTAGCCATGTAGTCACGAAGAACAAAGGGAAAGGTATTTCATCGCGATTGCGACAGGCGATCACGCAATCGCAAAGAACAGGATCCCAGGTGCATCATCGCGGTCGCGAGGGACGAGGCTCGCGATCGCGATTAAGGCTTGAGGCCTGCACCTGCAACAATAAAAGTCTGCAACTTTTCAAAACTCGATGGGGCATTCCGGGCACAATCAGAAACCGATATTCAAAAATCAATACTGTAAACAGAGTGGAAATGACATTTTGGACTCAATGGAATCAACGAAACTTCCATATGAGGTTATTTTGGAGAAATGTTGACCCAAGTCAACACTAACCAACACGCAACCAAACACTCGAAATGAGCCTGGCTCACCCGAAACCCAAACGAACCACCTTCCCAACCCAAACTCATCATTCTGGAGCTGATAGAATAATCAAAATTCGAATCTGACACTCCGATCATCAAAAGCCACCCAAAGTTGCACTTTCAACTTCAAATGGCCTGAAAATAGAGAAAACAACATAAAACCCATGTCGGAAGTTCTCAGACCTCAACTGAAGGTCCAACTAGACCAAACTCAATGCTTCGGAGCTAACGGAGATGTCAGAATTCAATTCCGAGCACGTTCACTAAGAATGTTGACTAAAGTCATTGATATTCTAAGTTAAAGCTCTAAAACAGGAAAATGGCCAAAATGACCAAACGAATGACCAGGGCACCGAACTACCGATCCCAGCAAGTCATAAATGACTTGAGGCCACTACAAGAAAGCTCTAACAATATAATGAATTCATAAACACGAAAATGACCGGAAGGGTCATCACAATATGCAAGCCCGTCGAGCCTCTTAGATTGACTTTCTTTTAGTTTGCATTAGTTTTTTGACACTTTATTTATAATTTTGTACTTCTTTTATGTTTTGAAACACTTTGTAGGTCCTTTAGATGGATCTTTTATGTATTTAATGAATATTTTACTTCATATTTAGTTTCTTGTTGATGTTGTAGTTGTTTTATGAATGTTGTGGCAACAACTAGTGCTGATTTGGGCTGTATTTGAATTAGTTTTGTAAATGACAGGTGGTGCATATTGAAAATGCAGATTTTTGCAGCTGAAAAAAATGCAGAAAAGCGACGGATAGGGTCTCTTTTGTCAATCGCTTTTCTGGAATTTTTTAAAAAAAATCCCAGAAAAAGCGACGTACAACGTTGCTTTTATGGAATTTTAAAAAAAATACCCAGAAAAAGCTACGAACAGCGTTGCTTTTCTGGAAAAAATTTACTAGCAAAAGCGACGTTGTCCGTTACATTGTTCTTCAAGTACAAGAACAAAGCGACGGACAACGTCGCTTTTCTGGAAAAAAAATCCATCGCTTTATAATTTGCATTGTTGTCCATCACTTTTGGAAAAGCGACAGGCCATTTTCCCACGGGAGTGACACCATCGCTTTTCCGTCGCTTTTGGCCAAAAAAGCAACGGCCAGCGTCCCTTTTGGCTGTCTCTTTTTAGCCTTTTTTCAGTAGTGTTCTCAGGTGTCTGCTTGGATATTGTGACCCCTGCTATCACCTTCTACTGCATCAAGCCCCCTTGAGGCTCTGTATTATTTTGATCAACTTGCTCAGGCAACTCCCCTGCATGGACTGTGGTACCATCATCCTGAACTAGTTTCCGTTCCTGCATAAAAGGTCAATTTCTCATTCTTCTCCTTCGTCTTTGATGAACCTCTTGAGCATGGTTAGCATCGGTAATTATTGAAAAAGAGCCTCCATGGTTAAAAGAAGCAGTGCCCAGTATTCATAAGAGAACATTGAGCTTCGCAGCTAAGTTTTGGTGGAAGATAGTGCACATGCAATTGATGTCTACTACCGATGATGATTACCTGACCATAGATAGAGTCGTGTTGGTAGCGAGTTTGATGTCTTGATACCCAATTAATTTTGGGTGGATGATTGCTTTGGAAATACGGGAAAGGGATGCAAGATTGAGCACTACCATGCACTTCTCGTGCCTCATTACCAGAATATGCCAAGAAGCGCGGATAAATTTATTCACCGGATTTGATCATTTACTTGAGGCCACCAACGTTCAAAACATTGCCAAGACCAAAGATGAAACCACTAGGGATTTACAGATTGGGAGAGCATCGTCCACTTTAGATGAGATACCTTTATAGCCGACACCTGACCCGTCAGTTGAGCAAGCTACAACAGTACACCTACAACCCACTGGGGCTGCACCACTTGCATCCTCTGCTGCTGCCATATCTTCTACAATTGCTCTGAGCATATCTACTGCCCCTCCTCCATAGTCAGCTGCACTATATGCCTATGCTAGAGAGGGATTCATGTCGGTGGCCTACAAGGCCAATTATGTAGACAAACAGGTCCGTAGTTTATTGAATAACCTGGGGCCATTTGTTATGAGTGCGATTGAGGCGACACTAAACTACTCCAAACCTCTATTAAGCAGTTGCATGCCCAACTGGATGACTTGAGATCCGCCTAAATGAGAGCCTTCACTCAGCTCCTTCTTTGATCATTGATATGTTGTGTGAGGAGTTGGCTCAGACTAGGAGGGATATTCTAGTGTTATAGTTTCATCCTGTCCCAATTTTTAGTGATCCCACTATGGTTAATCCATTTATGGATACGATTGAGGTTGTCCATCTGTCATTTCCTGCCCCACCTCCATAGAATATGGAGAGGAGACCGAGAGAGGATGATGGTACTGAATTGAGCCAACTGGAGATAGAATGAGAGGGGGACAGACTGCTCAAGCTAGGTATGAGAGAGACATTAGCTAAGCTGATTAGGCCCAGAAAAGAGGGTACATCATCCAGCATGCCAGCTGTTGCAGATCTTGAGCCTATAGGCGACTCCACTGCCCCTCTTCTCCTTTCAGATCCCCATACTGAGGCAGCTGAACACAAACTCCAGATCACAATGCGTAAGGCACCACAGGTAAGTTCCACTTCCCTTACTTTATTTTCTTTGTATTGGGGATAATGAAATCTTCTTAGTGAGGGGTGGGGCTGCCCGAATGTCTGCCCTTGGGTTTTTCTTGCCAACTTTTTTTTCTGAGGGCATTTCATTTCTTGTTGAATCGGCATGTGTAGAATAGGTAGTTGTTTGCATTTAAATTAATGAAAACTAGGATGACTTACGCAGTGATTATTATGTGATCCCTCTCCAAATATTTTTGCTGCGTATGTGCAATAAACTGAAACTCTGAGTTGTTTGACCCCGTTTATGACATTATGGTTATTGAGGCTAATGATGGTGTTTAGTTTAGCATGTGCATGAACTTAGTAGTTCATGATTAAAACCATGTGTCGTATGTGTGAGAAATTGTTTTCTCCATACTACATCTTAATATCTAGAACTTGCCCAGTGTGTATGCAACGCGAAATAAGGGACGTCAAAACTAGAAAGTGATTGAGGCATTTCTTGGATTAACCCAATTTCCTTCATCATTTGACCTACCTAATGTATAACCCTAGTCAGCCCCATTGAGCCTTCAACCTATTCTTTAGCAACCATATATGAAACCTAACCCTTTTTATTCTCAGCCATTGTATTTGATCCAAAAAAGACTCTTAAGCACTTGTAAATATAGTATGGAAAGAAAGAGTAAAGGAAGGGTTTCAATGTGGAAAAGCTAGAAAATGTGAGGGTGTGCAAAAAATAATAGTGGCAGGGAGAGATATAAAAAATAATAATAATAAATAAATAAAAAGTTGTTCTTTGCCAATGCTTCTAACGCGCTTAAATGCAATGGGTGTAGAGGAAGAAGGGAAATAAAATAAGTGATCAAACGTGGGCCGAATAAAGAGTCACGTAGTGGATTAAAGTGCTTCAGGAGGATAGTCAGTATTTGAGCCAAATGATTCCTACCCGTCCCTTAACCTACATTACAACCCGTAAACCTACTTGATCCTAAATTTGATGTTCCCTATATTAGAAAAGTACTACACTAAGGGCAAGTGTATGGTTTATATGATATTATATGTGTAATTCATTGTGTGTGTGAGTGTTTTTCTCTTCTCCTTTGTCTTACAGTCCCTTTTGTGTGCATAAATGATTCAATCATGGGACTTTCTTTGGTCTGAAGTGAGGGCACATGGTGATTTTTGATTAACCGCAGGATAAACTGATTGCACTGCCTACATATATAGTCATTTTTTGATAACATAATGTCATATATGGATCCTTCAGTGTCAGAGTAGAAGTCTGTATGCACTTGGTTTTTAAGAAGGGGATCGGGAGTTGATGCGAGAATGAGACATCCTGGGTCTTTTGATAGTTAAACATTGTCGAGTATTAGGTGAAGTCTTAAATTTGTCTTGTTTTGTTTGCTTGTGGACAAGCAAAATCTCTAAGTTGGGGGTGTTAATGTGCCGAGATTTCACGACACATTTGATGATTATTAATGAAGAAGTTTTGTAGTTTTCAGGTATTTTTGGTGCAAATTGATGTACTTTGGTTGTGTTGTAAGAAAGTTGACTTGAGTCAAGAGAAGAAGGTAAAATGCTGAAAATAGAGCTCTTTACGAATCATTTTGATGAGTTATAAGCCGTTATCGCAGTCGCAGGATCTCGAATCTAAAACAGAAGATGAAAGAAAAAAAAGAAGTTATAATGGTCCCTATTACGAACCATTTTCCATAGAAATATCCTATTAGGGTGACCGTTCCAGTGATGCAGAAGGAGCCCAGATTAGTGAAGTTATAACGGCTACCAAAATGGTTCGTTATGCTTCATTACGGGTCGTTTCCTCTTCTGTGCAGGATGATGAGTTTTTCTTTCCTAGACCAATCAGAACTTTATTTGTACAAACTATAAATAGGACCTTTAGGGTATTTGCAGATACACTTCTCAGTCAATATTTCACACGCTATTTTGCTAAGTTTTACGTTACACTTTCCTCTTGGGTTTCGAACAAGTTTTGGGCGATATTTTGTGACACTTTTGAAGAATCATTTGGTTGATTATCAATTCAATTTGGAAGCATATTTTCTCCTATTATTGTTGTTGTTCTTATTGTTAGCATGAGTAACTAAGCTCTATTTCGGGGTTGTGAATCTACACAATTGATAAATCTTAGGGCTAAAGTATCGATATAGGAGTAAATGGGTTATGGATAATTCATTAGCAATCATATTATCAAAGATTGGCAATTGCAAACGTTAATCGAATCCCCTTAAATCTTAGTTTGTATCCGGAAGGATTTATTAAGATGGAAAATTATTAATGAATAAGAATTCAAGAGGTTAATCCTTATTTTATGGGACTTCGTAGGAATATGTCAGTTTCACTTAACCTATTTTGACCATTTAAATATCACACTTCATTTCATTTAGAAAAATAAGTGAAAGAAACACCAATTTTAGTTCGGAAGATAAAAGTTGGTAACCCATTGATCATTGGTGACCCGAATTCAACCTATGAGTGACTATATCGATATTCGTAACCTATAGATTTATTCTATGATGTGGTGAAGCAACCCTGGTTTACACTAAATTTGGAATATTTCAATAATTTATATTTCACTTACTTTAGTTGAAACATCCTCTATTATATAATCGTTAAGGGATAAGATTTGACATATAGTGAAGTAATCATTTACACTTTAAGTATTATATTTCTCACTATATTCCCTATGGGATTCGATTGTTGGGTTGCTATATTTAACAACGATCGTTTGTACTCTTTAAAAGGTGTAATTTGAACTCATCAAAAGACTATGATCCTGAGGTAATGGACAATCCCTTTGTTCAAAATCTGTTTGATAGGCTTGCTTTTCAGGGATGGGGCATTTGTTTAGAAGCACTGACCCTGTGGTTCATGAGAGGAGGTGTTAGAATTCTATATTAATATGTCTATCTTAGAGGGGTGGGTAAGCTCCAAAGTTAAGGGGTGAAAATTGTATTTGATGCTATTAAACTTGGTGAAATCTTGCAAGTACCTGTTGAGACATTGGAGGTATATGAATGGGAGACTGATGAAGGGTGTATTTTGACTAGTAAATTCACTAGGGGGAGGGTGAAAAAGGTCCCTAGAAAGGTGCTGAAAGGGGAACTACAACCTTTTCACAAGCTCTTATTAGAGATTGTGAATAAGGAGATACTGCCTAGAGAGGGTAGAAAGTATGAGGCTTCCTTTAGGGACATGGGGATCATGAATGCTATAGAGCTTGATGAGAAAGTCAACCTGTCTGCTGTCACAACCCAGACCACCGCGAGTGGCACCCACCTAACCCCCGGATGAGCGAACCAATAGAACTCAACCCTTAGCATAGCCTAACAACTTAAAACCAATGTGCAAGAAAATAAACTAGCGATAATTAACCAACTATGATAAATAACCTGTGGAAAAATCCCCTAGGACCTGAAGGTCATCATACCAAAATGCTACTTAATCTAGAGTACAGGGATGCAACCCTTAAATAAGCAATAGTCTAACCCCGAAACAAGTGGGCTAAAACCAATAAGAAAGAAACCAAGGTAGCTCGATCGAACAGCTCATCATTGATGTCTTGAAGTGTCAGGCCTACAGGTGAGGTCGTGCGTCAACCGCCGAAAGATTTCATGTACTCACAAAAGAAATGCAAGTGCAGTATTAGTACACAACCACCGTGTACTGGTAGGATCATCAGTCAATTCCAAATAAACAATATATGAACAGTACAAAAGTCAAGTATGTAGTACAAGAAATATGCAAACAAGCCAACAGGTAATTCTTGACTACAAGTCTCTCTCTAGCTTGTCCCCACCTGTAATCCACTTTCACAATTATGCTCAACAATCCACCTTAAACAATAATTATACCGCATTATATATCCCAGACCCACCCTGGATCCCCTCTAGACAACACCTAAGTGTCAAACATACAACCCGGTCTACACCAAGACCAACTCACAAATCAATATGATGATAACCCGGCCTCTCAAGGACCATATGCTCAATCACAAATCATAAACACAACCCGGTCCACTCAAGGAACCATTAGTAAAAATGCAATAATACAATAAAGTAAACCCGTACCAGGCGTGGTACCCGAGCCAACCAGTCAGTATTTCTCATACCAGGCATGGTACCCGAGTCAACCGTTAGTATATCCCATTTTAGGCGTGGTACCTGAGTCAACCATTAGTATACCCATACCAGGCATGGTATCCGAGCCAACCGAATGTCACATAAATCCACAGTCACAAACAATGAACAATCAACACTTGTAAACCAACAAGCAATGTTCATTTCACAAGCCTGAAAACAGAACTTTTGGACATTCCTAAATCATTCCCTAAGCAATGCAAACCATACAAATACTTAGACAAAGGTACACAAACATACAATGCATACAGGAATCAATAACCATCACCTACCTCGAATAATCAAGCTCTACAGTGCCGGAGCTTTTCTTTTTTCAGGATCCCTTGCTTGTTCTTGGTCTAGAAAAACACACATAAACACTATAGTTAATTAACTATCCTAAATTACCTGGATTATACAAAATACTAATCCCCAGGCCAAGCCATGATCATCCCAACCCTTTTTGGGCTTTCCCCCCATTAATTCACCTAAGATTATCATTTATACCGATACATTTAGAGAATTAAAGCTTCGTGATCATTACCCATTAACTATAAACAATACCCAAGAAATCTAGCACCCTAGAATTCCCCTTTTTCCCTGGATTCTACAATCCTAGGTTATCCCAAACATTTCCCCAAGTTCACCCCTACCAATTCTATAGTGTAGAAAAGATATTACGTAGTTTGGGGAGTAGAATCCTTACCTTTAGGATGAAAAATAGTGAAAATGGATGGAAATTTCCCCTTTCTCCTCCCAAAATGTTTCAAGAAAAACTGAACTATTTTGGGGAAGTTTCTGCATTAAATCTTGTCACGCTCTGCTATAGCGGTCCACTCCGCTAGCAGTACCATCGTAGTAGAGTCATCCGCTATGGCAGAGGTTGACCGACGTTGACTTCCGCCGTAGCGGTATTTTCTCTGCTATGGCGGAGGTTGCTATGGCAGAGCGTCAACCGTTACGGCAGTTGACACGGGACAGAAAGTCGTAAAGTCTCCAAAATAGGTCCATTTTAAAACACACTCATTTTTCTGACATCCCAGAATAACCCCTTCACATCAACCTCGACTCCGGGAGATCTACTTACCCGAATTCGATTCTGAAAAGTCCCCTGAACTCTTTTATGTCTTAGATAAATAGAAAACTAGCTCAAATCAAGACATTTAACCCAATTCTTACCCGGATTGCCCTAGACCATACCTTGCTCCAAAACCAGTCGAGACTAGCCTAGCCCAGAATTTCAAACTCCCAAACTCGGAGTTTTCTCACTATAAGAATTAGCACGAATGGTTCACCCGTAACCACAGACCCGATCGTTACACCTGCCCTCATGATCAAGCATATGAATAGAGTGGTGTCTCCCAGAGTTGGTCCTCATGGTCTTGCTTATGGATTCCTTTTCACCTCAGTATTTGAAAGTTTTGGGGTGAAGCTGATGGATGGGAAGGTTGGCACTAGGAATGGCATGATCACTGCGGCCTTGGGAGAATGTGATTGCTTGCTAACTAGGCCAGCTGGGGTAAAGGTATCTAGTCCTGTCACTCACCTTATGCTTGACATAGAAGATGCCCAAGAAGAGAATGCCAAGATGAAGGAGAAGATATCTAGCTTGAAGGATCTTCTAGCAGCCTCTCAAGCACAAGTGAGCACACTAAAGGATGAAATGCTACAACAACCACCTGTCCAGCTTGAATGCCCTCATGCAGCTCCTCCCTAAACTCACCCTCCTCTATCCTCCTAAAATCTCATCTAAAGCCTATTTTTTACTATCCCCATCATGTTCTATCAGTTACTGTTCTATTGACAAATAACTTTTTTTGTAACTTTTTGGATGTTTTGTTAAGGGTCAATAGTTGGCTTCATATTGTGCATATACTGATGACTGATGCTATTCTTTATTTCCTGCCTATGCCTTGACTTGCTAATGTTTGAAATGCCTAATATCCTCATGATTTTTTATGGTGTTTCTCTTGCGTGTGGCTCTGTTACCCCAGTTGCCATGAGCATTAACTTGCACTCTATATATGTAATACTTTTTCTTTTACTTGTTTTTTATGCTGTTAAAGAGGGGAATATTGGGAGGTTGTGTGGTGTTGGGGGGGTGAGTTGTGTTGCACTGTGTATGATAAGTATGGTACGATGAGAAAAGAACATGACAAATGAATCATGAGTTTATCATCATCAAAAAGGGGAAAATTGAAGAAACATTAAGGGTTAATGTTGTATTCTCTTAACTTGTTGCATATTTTGATGATGGACAAAGTGCCTACTTGAGTATAAGCGTGTGTATCACATAATTCAAAGACAAGTCAAAGAGAAAGCTATTTATGAAAATCAGAATCATATAAGGATTCTATTTGGTCAAATCCTTGAAGACCATGAAAGGAAAACCTTAAGTGATTGGGGCTTTCCTTACATCTTTTTGACAAAGGCCCACGAACGTGTATGCTATATATGGTGGAGACCTAATTCGTGAATCACCATCTATTACACATACTGAGAAAGCATTACTCTCTAGCATTAGGAGAACATCAAGACAACAATCATTGAAGCTTCAAGAATAACTCTGAGTTGATTATCCTTGATATAAATCTAGTTATTGTGTGAGTCTCTGATAGTTTAGTTATTGAGTTATAGCTATTCTATTGCGTAAGAATTGGTGAGGTTTGTAACAAGAAGAGTTTGATTTCTTGGAGAGTTGTTGCCAGAACAATTAGAGCTAACTGTTGGGAGTAGGTGCTAGAGTAAGTTTCTTTGATTATCGAGTTGTAATCATAAAAGTTGTGTTGCACTGTGTATGATAAGTATGGTACGATGAGAAAAGAACATGACAAATGAATCATGAGTTTATCATCATCAAAAAGGGGAAAATTGAAGAAACATTAAGGGTTAATGTTGTATTCTCTTAACTTGTTGCATATTTTGATGATGGACAAAGTGCCTACTTGAGTATAAGTGTGTGTATCACATAATTCAAAGACAAGTCAAAGAGAAAGCTATTTATGAAAATCAGAATCATATAAGGATTCTATTTGGTCAAATTCTTGAAGACCATGAAAGGAAAACCTTAAATGATTGGGGCTTTCCTTACATCACTTTGACAAAGGCCCACGAACGTGTATGCTATATATGGTGGAGACCTAATTCGTGAATCACCATCTATTACACATACTGAGAAAGCATTACTCTCTAGCATTAGGAGAACATCAAGACAACAATCATTGAAGCTTCAAGAATAACTCTGAGTTGATTATCCTTGATATAAATCTAGTTATTGTGTGAGTCTGTGATAGTTTAGTTGTTGAGTTATAGCTATTCTATTGCGTAAGAATTGGTGAGGTTTGTAACAAGAAGAGTTTGATTTCTTGGAGAGTTGTTGCCAGAACAATTAGAGCTAACTGTTGGGAGTAGGTGCTAGAGTAAGTTTCTTTGATTATCGAGTTGTAATCGTAAAAGTTGCTCTGTTGAAGTTAGTGGATTTGAGTTGTTAAATCCTACATCTCGTAGCTCGTGGTCATTACTCTCTTGAGCAAGGAGATTTTCCACGTAAAGTGTTCTTTATTTTAATGTCTTACTTACGTGCACAAGAACCTGGTCCTTGTGTTAGCAGTTGGGGCACTAATTTTTTTCATAGACACATAAACAAGTAGTAGAATCTTCATATATCTAAAGTACTAAACTCTTACTAAAACTAATAAACTGAATATTCTACTAAATCAATTATTAGACTCCTTAAATAACTAAACTACTAATTATTCTAAATAATAATTAAATTCCATAATTTATTTTAAAAAAATACTAATCATTTAAAAAAAAAAAAGGTGTAGCAATAACAGATGCAACATCCAACAGTTCTCCCCTGGGTTTTGAGTTCACCTTTAAGTATTTCAAATGATGTATCAAATGACTTAAATAAGGTAAAATATAAAATATGATCAACTAATTTTAATTATAAGGTTAAACCAAGTGACATAGAGAATCTCAACTTATTATTATTATTATTATTATTATTATATATATATATATATATATTTTATATTATAAGTAGAAATCCTCAAAGTTGAAAGTTAGATTACGAAATTGCCCTTCAAAAATCTATAAAAAGTTATATAATAATTTTTTCCTTCATCAAAATAAAAATACCTTATATTATTATTATTAATTTCTAAGAAATCTTAAAAGCCCACATTCAATTTGTATTGAAGAACCCAACATTTGTAACATTCCTACAATTTTTTCAGAAAGCCAAAAGGCTCATTTATCTTTTCTCACGTTACTTTTATTTTTTTCTTCCTTTTGTTTTACTTTTTTAAAAGTTTTAAATACACCAACAAATTTTTTTATCCTTTTCTCCTCCCTTTATTAAAATAAGTCTTTACATATTCTAACTGAAATAATGCTTGATTAAATACTGAAGCAAATGAATCTGAACATAATTTTAGCTTGAAATTTTATTTTATCATGGTAATTCTTTTTCCCTTTAGCCTACATTGCTAGCTATTCCTTTCTACTTCCAAACCTTTTCTTTTTGTTTTGTTGAATTTAATAACATTTTTCTTTAAGTTTCCTTAATTTGTTCAGGGAATAGAAGAGTAGCAAGTAGACCAATGGAAGAGATGATTACATTATACAGGACTGACTAAAGTTCTATGTTTTAATTGTTATAATAATATTATTGGCAAGAAACTTTATTGAAAGGCTTCTCATCACTTCGTCTTATCAAGGTATTATTTTGTTTTTAGATATATTTAGATATCTTAGACAATAGATACTAAAAAACTTTTAGCTCATGTTGCTTCTTAGTTTTCAATCAATCTACAAATAGTATTGGCTAACTTTTAAAAAAAAAAAAAGATAGAATAACTAATATTATAAGCCGATTGAAAAAATGAGTGTTAACAATTGAAGTGACATTATAAATTCACATGCTTTCGAGTAAATTCATGCTTAGGATATAAATTTATTTATATACTTCGAACAACTTTTTTTATTGTGTATAGGAACAATTTCTATCTCCAAAAAATCGATATGGAAACAATGTTGTTAGAAGATTTATGTTTTTATTTTAAATTGACGAGGATATAAAGAGAATGATGATATCTCATTTGATTATATAATTTATTTTCATCTATTTTCTTATTATTACTACAATATTATATTTATGCTTTAATTTAACTCGATGAAGAAGATTCTTGAATATGTAAGTGAAGTAGTATCAAGTTTGCAAGATTTTCTAATCTCAACTTACAAGTTGTTACTTTTTTTGTATGTTTTGATTTTTATTTTATATCACAAAAAAAGTCCAATAAATATGTGCCATTTAAAATATATCATTTGCAATACAAAATTTTATTAAACATTTTGAGATAAATGTGCAACACACGTTCCCAAAATTAATATAGTGTATATGTATAATCATCTAAGTATTCACTTGGAAAATGATGAAAAACTGTAATAAAGAATAGCCAAATTCATATAATTGTATCTGTGTCAAAGCACGTTTATCTCTCCCGGAAGAAATGATGATATTATCTGTCAATCAAATGCATCTTACATGATATTGAAGCTGTCTGCCTTTACACGTTCTTGCATGTCATTTTTTGAGTCATAAAAATAAAGCGTTAATTAATCAAAAGGAGTTGTAGTAGGGAATATGAGATCTGATCAATCCCTATTTGACTTTGAGGATCACGACACAAAAACGTTCTTTCACGCCAATGAAATGCCTAAAGAGGAATATTAGAATAGTCTTAATTAGTTGGTTCCTAAACCAAATATACATATAAAGAACCACCCAAGGCCTATTGTTGAGTGCACAAAAGGTAGACAACTCTCTTTTCCTAGTGAAAATGGCTGCAACACGACTTGCTTTGATTTCCAAAAAAGTCATTAAACCATCATCTCCAACCCCATTGTCTCATAGAATTCAAAAGCTTTCCATATTTGATCAACTTAATCCATGTTCTTACATGGCATTAGCCATGTTCTACCCAAAGCAATACAATCGTACTGATCTCCAAGTTGAACCTACTCATATATCTACACTTCTTGAGAATTCCCTCTCAAGAGCTCTTACTTCATACTATCCATTGGCCGGAACAATCAGAGACGATCTCCATATCGAATGCAACGACGTGGGGGCCAAGTTTCTTGAAGCGAAAATAGATTGTCCAATGTCAGAAATTTTTAATCACCATAGTACTGAGGCCGAAGATTTAGTATTCCCAACAGACGTACCTTGGACCCCATCCAAAGAAAATTTAGTCGTGGCTCAACTTAACCATTTCAATTGCGGAGGAATAGCAATCAGTGCTTGTGTCTCGCACAAATTTGTTGATGGTTCAAGTATGATAAATTTCATTAATCACTGGTCAGCCATTGCACGTAATCCATGTGCCCCGGTACAGTCTTTCCAATTCGGTGGAGGATCCATTTTTCCACCCGTAAGTGGCCCTATAGCTGAGGCAATACTTAAAAGTAAGACAAGAGGAAACCATCGTTGCATATCGAAAAAATACCTCTTCTCGCGGTCCAAAATAAATTCCCTCAAGGTTAGAATTGCGGCTGAATCAAGAACACAAGGTAGTACTATTGATCCTTCTTCTGTTGAAGCTGTAAGTGCATTTGTCTACAAGTGCATAGCATCCAATTCAACTAGGCAATCCGTATTCACGCAATCGGTGAATTTGCGACCAGTTATGAAAAATATGTTGCCAGAAGAGTTCCAAGGTAATGCTAGTTTCCTCTTCATGGCACCACAGATTGCGGACACCACAGAGATGAAATTGCACAGATTGATTAGTGAAGTGAGGAAGGAAAAAGAAATGTACTTAAGCCAAGATTGGGAACCTAAAGATTTAGTGTCAGCAATGTTTGAGAAAGTTAAGTTGCTTCAGAATCACCTTGAAAGGGACGAGGATGATGTTGATGTGTACAAGTGTACAAGCTTGAGTAATATCCGTTTCCATGACATGGACTATGGATGGGGGAGTCCTAGAAGAGTGTGTTTGGGAAGTATACCAATTAATAAGAAAATTTTCTTGATGGACTGCCAAAATGGAGATGGAATTGAAGTATATGTGAGTTTGAAAGAAGATGAAATGTCTGCATTGGAAACTAATTCAAAGTTACTAGAATTTGCTTCTCCAAGTTTAGGTCTTTAATTAATGTCTATACTGATTTTTATTTCGATTGTGCAATTAACAACTAGTTTGTTGTTGGCCATTATGCTACTGTGACCTTGTTTTCATCTTTCCATCACATTTCATATATTTTTTAGTATACAACATCTTTTTTCCCTAATGAAATGCTACTTCTATCAAACTAGGAAACTAAAGGAGTTAAGTAAATAACGGAAACTAATGCTGATGATGCAGTTTCCAAATATTCTTTGCAAAAGGCAAGTAATGCACAAGTGAGAGGAGAGTTCCGAAATATGATATAATGTCTAACTAAACCATGTGAATAGATCTTTCCATAGTCTGCTAGAGTGTCTGCCATCATATTAGATGTGACACACGTGACGTTGATTAAATTAGGATAGATTGAAACTAAGGAAAGCAATGAAAGATTTAGATAAGATGCAATATTCAAGAAAACAACTTCAAAAGAAATCAGTATTTTGCTAACTGATGCACAAACTAATGCTTCATACATAGCTTTTGAAACATAATACATCTCCTGCAAAAACAATCATACTATTTTCTTTTTAGGATTTGAAACTATATCATGTCATTAGTGATACCAGTAAACAGTGAAGAGCAACAAGTAAATGTACACACATTAGTATCCTAACAACTTATTACACATCTCTTTTCGATGTAAAAAGACTACCCAAAGCTTTTGCTTTTTCCCTCAAGATGAATTTTTGTACCTTGCACTACAACATAATACATATATAGCTATAGAATGCATCGTAGCTAAATATGAAATGTTCTGTGCTAAAGGCTTTAGCCACAAATAATTTTTCCGTAGCATTCGCAGCAAGATGTAGCGTAACTAAAAGTTAGCTACAGACTACCCAAAGCTTTTGCTTTCTCCCTCAAGATGAATTTTTGTACCTTGCCCGTTGAAGTTTTTGGTAGATCTTCAAAAATGACTGTTCGAGGCACCATGTAATGTGGCAAATGATCACTACAAAATTTGATTATTTCATGTGAAGTAATTTCTTCAAATCCTTCTTTCAGCTTCACGAATGCACAAGGTGTTTGTCCCCAGTGATCATCTGGTCGTGCGACTGCTGCTGCTTCAAGAACTGCGGGATGACTATATAAAAGACTCTCCACCTCGAGTGTGCTTATATTTTCACCTCCTGAAATTATAATATCTTTCAGCCGATCCTTAATCTCTATGTAGCCATCTGGATGTTTCACTGCAAGATCACCAGTATGAAACCATCCACCTTTAAAAGCTTCTTTGGTTGCTTTAACATCTTTCAAATATCCATTCATCACAGTATTCCCTCTGCACACAATCTCACCAATGGTCTTTCCATCAGCAGGCACCCTTTCCATGGTCTCAGGGTCTCTAACGTCAACTTTTTCAATACAAAGATGTTGCACCCCTTGTCTTGCTTTAAGCGCGGCTCGTTCCTCAAGGGGAAAAGAATCCCACTCGGGCTTCCACAAGCAACTCATAACAGAACTGTAAGTCCCTGTTAGTCCATATCCATGGGATACAACGAATCCGAGTTGCTCCATTTTGGAAAGAATTTGTGTAGGTGGTGGCGATCCACCTGTCATTATTTCGACCTTATGCGAAAGTAGCTTCCTGTCATTCGGTGGAGAATTTGCCATCATATTCAAGACAGTTGGTGCTGCACTCATATGTGTGACCTTGTGGAGAGAAATACTTTCAAATATATCTTTTGCGGAGACATGCCTAAGGCAAATGTTTGTTCCACCCAGTGCAGCCATCCCCCAAATCATGCACCATCCATTGCAGTGAAACGTTGGAAGTGTCCAAAGGTACGTGGACATCGGACCCATGCCATGAACGAGAAAAGTAGCAATAGAATTGAGATATGCACCTCTCTGACTGTACACAACCCCTTTGGATGATGACGTTGTGCCGGAAGTATAATTGATACTTATAGGGTCAAATTCATCTTTTGGCCACCGTATTGTAAAATTGCTACTCCCACTTGCCAAAACATTTTCGTATTCGTGAATATTATATGTCTCATGTACAGGAGGAACGGAATTCTCAGATTCAAGGATTAGCACAAGAATTGGTGGTTTAATTTTTGTCGTTTGAAAGAAGACTGAGTGCTTCTTGAGCAATTTGGAGCAATTGTTGATCAACAAATATTATCTTGGCTTCAGAATGTTTCAACAAGTCAGCTATCATCGATGAATCAAGACGTGTATTTAACGTACCAAGAACCGCTCCAGCCATAGGTACTGCAAAATGCAGCTCCTGCATTGCTGGTACATTGGGAGCCAGAGTTGCAACCTGCAAAAATTGATTCAAATCTATAATACTATCAACAAAATAATCAAATCATATCTAAAAGAATATATCAAGGAGTTGAACTTGAAAAAAAATGTCTTACTACATCTCCCCGAGAAATCCCAAGTTGAACCAAAGCAGAAGCAAGTTTTAGACACCTATAGTGTGTTTCTTCCCAAGTGTACTTCACAGAAGAGCCAAACACAACCGAAGTTCTATCACTAAAATCATTTGCTGCTCTCTCCAACAACTTATGGGTGTCAATGGAACATAATTTGCGGGACTTGTAACGAGGTCCTCCAGTAATCTTCGGGACTCATCCCCAGCAAGTTGGCACCGCTGCTGGACCGTGCGCGTGCGTGTGTGTAATTGGACTGATCTGCCGAGGTCATTAAAGAACCTCAGTGCCTGCACATTCGAGCTCGTCGATAATATATTCATGGAGAAGCCTAAAAACTATGGAAATATTTTCTGACTCAGCTCGACACTGTTAGTTAATAATAATAGCAAAGTTGGATTTACGACTCCTTTTTATGTCAATTTACTGTTGTATTAATTGAAGAATGAATTTCGCCTGCGAGACTGGTCCATCCGAAGGTGCTACCTGGAAGCATAGCCAACAAAAAATAAAATGCTAGCAATTCTATAAACAATAGTTTTGAAATCCCTATTTTTTGTTCTTTTCTTCTTGGAAAACAATACTCCCTCCGTTTCAATTTGTTTGAACTACTTTCCTTTTTAGTATGTTTCAAAAAAAATGTCTCTTTCCTTTTTTAGCAAATTTACAATTTTAACTTTTCACATGGTATGTTTAAAACCACAAGATTAAAGGACATTTTGGTACATTTGACATTTCTCTAATTTTTAACCACAAGATTCAAAAATCCTCTTTACTTTCTTAAACTCCGTACCAAGTCAAACTAGGGCAAACAAATTGAAGTGGAAGGAGTATTTATCCACTAGCAATATACACTTCCAATCATATCTGAAATTCCACATCTTGTCTATTGATCATAAATAGATGGTCATCAAGATTTACCTCATTTTCTGAAAACTTTAGTAGTAGAAGTTTAGATATGAAAAAAGAGTTAATTCTCCAATCAGTTTTTAAAATCAGGGACAAGGGAAAATTGTTCGGATGGTAAGCACACTCTATTTCTGACCTTGAGATTGTGAGTTTTAGTCACCAAGGAAGCGAAAAGGTGAAAGCTCATAGGGAAGGGTAAAAAGTTTTTAATAAAAATAAAAAAAGAGTTTTAAAATTCAGGTTTACCAAATTAAAGTACATGAGAGAATACATTAAGAGCCTGTTTGGATAGGGAGCAGCTCCTCTCCAGTACTAAATCTGTTCATTTGGTCCAATACATTGCTACTTTTATGACACCTGTACATTTAAAGATCTAAGGGTCATCAATTAATTTAATTAAAATAGCTCCTAAACCATGGTTAAAGCCTTTTCCCTAAAATATTATCGAAACAAATCTCCAGTTGACTTACCTTCTTTGTCTTCTAACTACCAAAAATATTGCTAAATTTTTAATTAAGATTGAGAAAAGATTATCATACCATGAATAGAATTCATTCAAAAGAGAAACAATGCAAGAATCACAAGTGGAAGGCAATTTACCTCAATTCAAAATCAATTCTTAATTGAATGACTAAATGAGCAGAAGTCATTTGCAGTATGGGAGAAAAACAGTAATGGAGAAAAAGGTTCTCATATTGGTTTTGTTATGTTTTTTCTTGAGCAGGGGTCTCTCGAAAATAACTTTTTACTTTCCAAGGTCAAATAAGATTTGCATACACTATTTTTTTCAAATTTTACTTGTGAAATTACACTGAGTATGTTATTGTTGTATGAAGTAACGTATCGAAAGAATCTGAAAATATTATACAGATTGATACACCATAGTTCATAAATCTTAATTTAGTTAAAGATGATGAATATATGAACACATTAGTTCATGGAGTACTGAAATAATCTGTAAAAACAGTAATATAATTTGCGTAAGCGTGCGATTTTGAGAAAGGAACGAGGGAAGTTTACCCATTTTTGGAGGCTTAAACCATGACAAAATATTTTTATAAAGTTTGCCATGAAATGAGTCTATTCTTTCTGTTTTGCTGCCAATGAAGAACAACAAAGAAGTATGTTTTTCTGGATTTCTCTTTTGAATGAATTCTATTCATGGTATGATAATCTTTTCTCAATCTTAATTAAAAATTTAGCAATATTTTTGGTAGTTAGAAGACAGAGAAGGTAAGTCAACTGGGGATTTGTTTTGATAATATTTTAGGGAAGAGGCCTTAACCATGGTTTAGGAGCTATTTTAATTAAATTAATTGATGACCCTTAGATCTTTAAATGGACAGGTGTCATAAAAGTAGCAATGTACTGGACCAAATGGACAGATTTAGTACTGGAGAGGAGCTGCGTCCGTTTGGATAGGATTAAAATCTGGTCAAACCAGATTTTAATCTCCTTTTTAGCTTCTTCATGTGTTTGGTAAAGTAAAAAAGCAATTAAAAAAAAATCTAAAAATTGATTAAAAAAAGCAAAAAGCTAAAAGTTAGAATTCCCCAATTTTTTTGCTTTCAGCTTAAATTTTTTTTTAACTTTGACCAATACATTTACCCTTTTATCCCTTATAATTTTTCCTAATTCCAACACTATTCTCACTGTTCAGCGCTAAAATGTATGGAAGTACTCTCTTTTCTCTCATTCTCATCCCGCTTCTCCATTTTTCCATTTCTCCTACAATAAAAAAGTGTTCAACAACACTTGTTTATCAAACACATTAACAATTTTTTTTTCAATTTTAGTATTTTTTTATCCAAACACTTACCTACTCATTTATAAACACTTATTTTTAGCTTTTAATCACATTACTTAAAAGCTATTTTTTTAAGCAAATCCAAACAGACTCTAAGTCAACTAAGATCCGTTCGCCGCTAAGGGCATGCCATATACTGAATAGCGTCTGCAGTAGCCGCTCAGAGAGATCTAAATAATAAATTTTATCCAGCTTTATATGGGCGTCATAAATTTATAACTCAATTATTTTAGTTTAAGCCTATGCATAATACGAACCCGTTAGGCCATAAAAATAAAAAATATAATTACTTTATTTGGTATTTACTTTAAAGTTAAAAATAGAGTTGGAGTTGTTTTTGGCCATAGTATTTTCAAAAATATTTTAGACTATTGAGTTGATGTAGTATTTAAAAATAAAGTGAGAAGAAAAATTGAATTTAAAAATAGTGAATACACCTCAAGAGGTGTTTTTCAAAAAATCAAAAATTGTGAAAACATATTCCGAAATATGTTTTTGATTTTCATGGCCAAACAAGTATTCTGGAATAAAGTGAAAACATATTTCGGAATATTGTGAATACTCCCTCCGTTTTAATTTCTTTGGCCTACTTTCATTTTTAGTCCATTTAAAAAAGAATGTCTCTTTTCCTTTTTAGAAACTCTTTAATTTCAACTTTTTACATGACATATTCAAGACCACAAGATTAAAAAATATTTTAATACATTTATCATATCTTTAATTTAGGACCACATATTTCAAAAGTCTTCTTTACTTTCTTAAACTTCGTTCCAAGTCAAAATAGGTCAAATAAATTAAAACGAAAAG
The DNA here is from genome assembly GCA_003996215.1 of Jaltomata sinuosa. NCBI lineage: Eukaryota > Viridiplantae > Streptophyta > Magnoliopsida > Solanales > Solanaceae > Jaltomata > Jaltomata sinuosa. Next base: position 73,747 of record QJPP01004157.1, read on the forward strand.
AGTAATATTTATGGCCAAACGCCTACTACATTTTCATTCCCACTTCAGCTAGCAAGGTGCCAACTTTTCTCATTATTTTTATTTGAGTCCGTTCATTCTGTCCAGTTAGGTAGCTTTGTAATTATTTAAATCACATGAAGATTCACTAGTTATTTTTTGAGAAAAAATCATAAAGGGCTATATTTAAGTTTATATTACGTAGCTTAGCAATAGTTTTGATATTTATCTAATATAGCTCACTTTTAAGTCATTATTTTTGTAACGACCTGATCCACTGTTATTTTAGAAATCACGATGTCATAAATTTTGGGAACGATTAAAATACGTTTTGATTTAAAGTAAGGTGACGTGACAGAAATTTCATACTTTTCAATATTTTTTCGGGCTGACGTCACTCTGCTATAGCGGACAATTCTCCGTTATAGCACCGCCGCTGTAGCGGTCAGCAGTCGCTATAGCGGTAAGGCGGAAACTAGTAGCCCGACTTCGTGATTTTAATAAAAGATTTCTCCTCCTCAGTTGAAAAACATACGAGGGTTACTCCAAAAACCCTCCTAGGCTGCTCCAAAGCTTGGGAGCCATGGAGAGGAGGGATTCCGACTAAAGAGATGCGAAACCACAAATTTTAGACTCATTATCCATCAGGGAACGCCTTCACGGAGCCAGAAAATACATTTTGCAGCTGTTTGACGTCCAAGTATGCTAGGTTCTTTCCATTAAGTAGATTTGACCTGTTTTCATTTCATATTGATTGTATAGACGGAAAGGAGAATTCATGCTTAGCCTTCGGGAACAGAGTCTGGAGGATTGTTGTGTTTGGATTGGTTGGGATTGAAAAATGATAAGGTTGGGATGATGTGTTGCCATATTTTGGGTTGTTTACTATTGTTTTATGCTGTGTGATGCTAGAACTAGGGATTTAGACTATTGGGTAGGTTCGGGAAATCGGAAATGCTTGGGTAACTAAATGACTAGCAAAAAGGGGGTTTCGAAAATGATTTGATATAAAGAAAGTAGAATAGGAGGAATGGTTGAAGTACCAAGATTAGGGTATGTCTTCCCCATGTTGTATCTGTCTAAGGAGGAGTCCATAAATGATGTAGCTACTTGTTAGGTGTCTGAAGGGGTGAACGGGGATTCAGTACGGGATTCAAGATTGAGATATATACCTGGGGTTGGGGTAGGTGATGATTACTGTTTTCCTAATATGCAATATGTGTTCATGTACTATCGCTTAGTATTGTGTGACTTTGCATGCTTAGGAAATGAGATTATGAATGTCTAGCTATCCTGTGTCAATTGTGTGAAATGAACTGGGTTTGATTGCTTGTTGGTTTACAAGTGTGATGTTGTTTATTATTTTATTGACTTGTTGGATTGTGTGTGATATTCGGTTAGCTCGGTACCACGCCTGGTATAGGTTACATATTGGTTGACTCGGGTACCACGTCTGGTACGAGAATAAAATCGATTGGCTTGGGTACCACGCCTGGTAAGGGTTCTATATATTGGTTGGTTCGTGTACCACGCCTGGTATGAGTTTGATTTACTTACATTGATTGTATTCTGTTGATGGTTCCATGAGTGGACGGGTTGTATTCTTGAATTGTGATTTTTGCATAATGGTCCATGAGAGGCCAGATGATTGTATTTAATGAAAGGTTGGTCTGAGTGTAGACTGGGTTTGTATATTGAACATAGGTGGTGTCCTAGGGATCCTTTGTTGGTCCAGGTTATTTGGAAAAGAAAAAGTGTCATGATTATTGTTCACTGTTAGGTGATGGTTGAACCTGTTCATGTGATTGATAAGTTAGAGGGAAGACTGAGAGTCTCGGCTGTATTGCTGACTATTATTATCATGTTGGAAAATTGTCCTAGGGATCCTTGAGAGGTTCGGACACTTGTAAATAGCACCATAAATGTAGTCTGTCTGGTTTGGTGGTTTGTTGGGTTACTTCTGGGTGTTTAGTCATAGGGATTGACTTGAGTAGAGGAGTGGTAGCCCAGATCTGAATTTAGTGGTCGGATCAGGAGTAGGGTGACTTGGGAAGTCTAAGGGTTAGTGTGACTTGAGAAATACTAGAAGTCAGGGTGTAGAGTCTGAGCATGGTAGAGTTGGCAGCGGAAGGGAGAGGAAGACTGGGGGTGATATGATATCGGGTGAAGGTGGTTGTGAAAGGGTTGAAGTATTGTAGTTAATTGCACATTTCCCTTGATTTCTTATATGATGATATGGAATGGATTTGGGTCGATCGATGATGCCTACCAGTACGTGTGTTTGTACTGATTCTACTCTTGCTATACTTTTTTGGGTATAGTCTGGTTGAAGGGTCGATGAAGTTTCATAGATACATGACGACGGTGATCTTCAACAACTTCTACTCTTTGTTTCCATGGTGGGAGTTGTGTCCTCTCATATTTTTCTGTATTACTCTTGTAGTAGCTCTTGTACCTGTTTAGACTAGATCCTAGGAAGGGTTGTTTTCCAGTTGTAAAAATGTTTTACTGCATTCTTTTGTAAAAGGTTTTCCTGAAATAAAAGGTTGTAAAGGTTTTCATGTATAAAAAGGAAGTTATCTATGGTTACACTTTGTTTTTCCGCAATTACCTGTTGGATCGGGTGGTAAGGGTTCGCCTATCTAAGTGCTTAGAATAGGTGCCCGCACGACTCGATAGTTGGATCGTGACAGATGGTATCATAGCCAGGTTACCGATCTCCTAGTACAAGAGCAAAATGTCGAATAGAGTCCTGCGGATTAGTGTGTTGACGTCCACATCTAATCTTTGGGAAGCTATGAAGCATTCTAGGAAATACCTCTTTTTTTCATTACTTTTCGTGTGGTTCATTTACTTGCTTGTATTAGTTGAATCTAATTGGTATCTCTCGATTCCAATTGGTATCTAAACAAAGTGAAGGGTATCTTTGGACTCCGATTGCGATGAAACGAGCAAGAGAAGTTGGAACCGGGGAGGTTCCAATTGGTATTTGGCCTGAGAGGTGGTAGTAAAGCATGGATGACCGACTGATAGTCATCCATGGGACGAGTAGAGAGTTGTTTATGTGGCTTGATTTTGTTGTAGCTTGAATTTTGAAATTTTCTGTGTTGCAATGCTTGTGTGACTGAAATTGTTGGTATGTGATTGTTTTCCTTACTGTGAGTGTTTGGGTCTGAAGAGAGTCATAAGTTGAAATTGGTGTACTTTTTGTTGTGATAAACTGTTGTGTGTCTTGATTTGAAAAATTTGTATCACATTTTGAAAAAGGACTCATCATGGGTTAAGATGGTGAGGGGACAAGACTTATGACTGTAGGGAAGTTTTGGTTTCAGGACAGTCGGGACTTGGTTGGGAACCATGGGAACAAGGAGGTTATTCGTGCATGATAGCATGAATGTGTTGTTGTGAACAGTTTTCTCATGTAATTCGATGTTCATTAGGTGATATTTGGATGCTAAGTTTGATCTGTGCACTACCAGGAATGGTCTTGGGGTGTTGTTTAAGGTCATAGCGGGATTTATGATATTATTAATGATAACTCGGAATGGGGACGAGTTGATTCTACTGAAAAGTTTAATTTTCTGGGTTGCTACCGTCGGGATCGCCATAGCAGAACTGTACTCCTATGGCGATCCCACTATAGTGAGAATTTCACCGCTACGGCAGTATCGCGATAGCAGAGTGACGATCGCTATAGCAGGGAGGCGTGGGGAAGAATGCCTGCCCTATTTTCCCCTATTTTTCCTCCCACTTTCGGGGCGTCTAAAAACAATAGTTAAGCAAGGAGCTGCTATGTAAAACAAGAAAATCATCCATGGAACTAATATAGTATGCATATAAAGGAAATTGTCTGAAACTAGCGTCCATGTGCTTAAAAATGAGGGGGAAAAAGGAAAGGGAAATATCGTCTAGTACGTGCCCCAAACGGGGGCAAAAACCAAAAAGCAGTAAATGTTTTTAGTAAAAGGGGGGAGGGGAGGTCCTAGGCCTCATCATCGCTCAGAAAAGGGAACTTCTGCATGTCCTCGGGCTCAAGGGTGGGAAGCTCCTAACCAGGGACGGCGCAAGTGAACATGACCTTAATGGTCTTCCACATCTGGGCAAACATGGGATCCCGGGAGCGCCTCTTCTTCTTCTCGTCCTCTAACTCCCTAGGGAGTGCTGCAAAATCCTGAGCAAAAGGGGGCGGGGTTGTATCTCCAGCAGTAGTGTCCTCTATGAACCTCCGGACCGCGGCCAGATTCTCCTCAAGCTGGTTGCTAGTAATCAAGGGTTGAAAGAGCAGGAGTGTCATCATCATCGTCGTCAGCATCCTCCATAGGCTGGTTGCTCCCTGCCTCATCCACCTTCCTCTTCTTCTTAGCCGTGACCACTTTCACCCGGAGAGGGTTGAAGGCATCATCCATATCTACTTCCCTGTCTGTATGATCCATGGGCACCCCAACATGCCTGCACAACTCAGACACTAAACCAGGAAGAAAAGGGGCCTTTCCTAGGACCCCGGTAGAAGTCGTTCCACTCAGAAATGATCTGGTTCCCCATATTCATAATGATCCCCTGCATAGCACAAGCAACCACCAAACCCCGAGCATAAGTCACGTCGGTGGTATTGCTCGATGGGCCAATCCTCTAGGACACCAAATTCAGCCACCTCCTAGCATCCGTAGAAAAGTAAGCACTAGTGATGCCCTCAGGACTGGACCAGTAAACCTGACTCCTGACCTCCTCATCTACCAAGGTATATCTCAGTCAAGTCATATCCCACAGTCGAGCCTTGGCCTCGTAGGATGCATTTGAAATGGGAGGCACTCCTAGCACATCATTGATAGTCCAGAGGTCTACAGGGACATCCACCCCTCGGATGCGAATGGTAGGGTTGGGATCATCCTAACGGACAATGCGGAGTATAGCATAGAACTCCTGCACCCAACCTGTACGCGCGGGAGTGGGAGCCACCACCAATGGGCCCCAACCGAACTCTTGGAGCCTGCAACATAAGGCGACTGCTTTCTCATCCACCCCATCCATCTTGAAGGCCCTTTCAAAACAAAAGCCTAGCCTGCGATAGTCCCAGAACCTATCCCGACTAGCATCGTCGAGGAACCTCTCATAAGGATACTCAGGCACTTGTTCGCCAGCCATTGATTATGTTAACCTGCAATGTATCCAGGGGCAGGGTTAGAACTTGATATAGCATAAGGGAATGAGTTTTGGAAGGGGAGAATTTCTAAGTGAAGCGTGGGGGAGACAATTGTTTTATGGCTTTCTGCTATATCGAACAGTCGTCCGCTACAGCGGGACTGCTATAGCAGGAATTTATCCTTATAGCGGAATCGCTATAGCGATAGGGTTCTGCTATAGCGATCTTCATCATACCAGAACTTCAAGGGGTGTTTCAATGGCGCTCCTTGGCCCAAAACTCCATTTTTTACAATCCAATTTAGATCAGTACTTCTAAAGTATTCTATTACTGTTTTCTACAAAAGATTGGGCATTATAACTCCTAAATTTCATCCAAATCACAAATTTTTTCCAAGAACAACCCTTCACCTCCACACCATTTTTGGCTAAAAGTTGCATAATCCTTATGCCCAGAATGCTGTGGAGGCATTGTAAACATAAGGGAAGCATTCATTCTTCGGGAATCCGACAAAAATCAAACCTAAGTTCAAAATTTAGAAACCAACTACAATGTGTACCCCAAATCATTATTTTCTATCACAATCCTATCTAAATTCGTGCAAGGATGTAAAAGAGTAACTAGGAACGATTTTTACCTGGAAATTCCAACGTCGGAAGCGGGGTGATCAGGAGGAAAATAAAGTATCTTTGAAGGAAAAAGAGGAGAATGGGGATGAGAACCCGTTTATCCTCTATTTCAACTGTTGCCAATCGCTATAGCGGTCGGCACCTTGCTATAATGGTACTGCTATAGCGATATAAATTCCGCTATAGCGGGCAACAATCAGTTTTGGAAAAGGAAAAGTTTCTCCCGGGTCTTTTAAAATTCTTTCGCCACGATATTCTATGAGGCCCCAAAATTCTTGGGTACTCGACGAAGGTTACCTCATAAATTTCTTTAGGTAGCTCGAGGGAGGCAATTTCCCCGTTAAAATAGGATAATAATTTTCCTATTGAGTCAAGTAAGACTAATTAGAGGGAAGTTTGGTATGTCATGTGGGATCATAATTTTGCGGTCACATGGGATTGAGAGAGTCCTAGGCTAGTCCTCCTCTTTCCTATGGGATCGTTCGGGTATGAACAATAGGTAAATTGGTATCTGTTGTAATAAATTAATCCGTCATTATTTTAGAAATCACGATGTCATAAATTTCGGGAACGATTAAAATATGTTTTGATTTAAAGTGGGGTGACATGACAGAAATTTCAGACTTTTCAATATTTTTTTGGGTTGACATCATTCTGCTATAACAGATAATTCTCTGCGATAACTCCACTGCTGTAGCGGTCAGCACCCGCTATAGAGGTAATGCAGAAATCAGTAGCCTAACTTCACAATTTTAATAAAGGACTTCTTCTCCTCAGTTGAAAAACATACGAGGGTTACTCCAAAAACCCTCCTAGGCTGCTCCAAAGTTTGGGAGCCATAGGGAGGAGGGATTCCAGCTAAAGGGACGCGAAACCGCAGATTTTGGACTTATCATCCATCAGGAAATGCCTTCACGGAGTCAGAAAATGTATTGTGCAGCTGCTTGGCATCCAGGTAGGCTAGGTTCTTTCCATTGAGTAGATTTGACCTGTTTTCATTTCATATTGATTGTATATACAGAAAGGAGAATCCTTGCTTAGGCCCTCGGGCACGGAGTCTGGAGAATTGTTGTGTTTGGATTGGTTGGGATTGAAAAATGATAAGGTTGGGATGATGTGTTGCCATATTTTATGTTGTTTATTATTGTTATATGCTGTGTGATGCTAGAACCCGGGATTTAGATTGTTGGGTAGGTTCGGAGAATCGGAAATGCTTGGGTAACTAAATGACTAGTAAAAATGGGGTTTCAAAAATAATTTAATATAAAGGAAGTAGAAAAGCAAAAATGGTTAAAGTACCAAGGTTAGGGGATGTCTTCCCCATGTTATATGTGTCTTAGGAGGAGTCCAGAAATGATGTAGCTACTTGTTAGGTGTCTGAAGGGGTGAACGGGGATTCAGTCTTCGGACGGGATTAAAGATTGAGATATGTACCTTGGTTGGGGTAGGTGATGGTCACTGTTTTCCCAATATGCAATATGTGTTCATGTACTATCACTTAGTATTGTGTGAGTTTGCAGGCTTAGGGAATGGGATTATGAATGTCTAGCTATCCTGTGTCAATTGTGTGAAATGAACTGGGTTTGATTGTTTATTGGTTTACAAGTGTGACGTTGTTCATTATTTTATTAACTTGTTGGATTGTGTGTGACATTCGATTGGCTCGGGTACTATGCCTGGTACAGGTTACATATTAGTTGGCTCAGGTACCACGCCTGGTACGGGAATAATATCAGTTAGCTCGAGTACCACGCCTAGTACGAGTTTGATTTACTTGCATTGATTGTATTCTACCGATGGTTCCATGAGTTGACCGGGTTGCATTCTTGAATTGTGATTTTTGCATAATGGACCATGAGAGGCCGGGTGATTGTATTTTATGAAAGGTTGGTTTGAGTGTAGACTGAGTTTGTATGTTGAACGTAGGCGGTGTCCTAGGGATCCTTGGTTGGTCCAGGTTATGTGAAAAAGAACAAATGTCATGATTATTGTTCACTGTTAGGTGATGGTTGAACCTGTTCATGTGATTGATAAGTTAGAGGAAAGACTGAGAGTCTCGGGATGTATTGCTGACTATTATTATCATGTTTAGAAATTGTCTTAGGGATCCTTGAGAGGTCAGGACACTTGTAAGTAGCACCATAAATGTAGTTGGTCTGGTTTGGTGGTTAACTGAGTTATTTCTGGGTGTTTAGTCATAGGGATTGACTTGAGTAATGGAGTGGTAGCCCGAGTCTAGATTTAGTGGTTGGATCAGGGGTAAGATGACTTGGGAAGTCTAAGGGTTAGTGTGACTTTGGAAGTCTAAGGATTTATAACACCCCAAAAATCCTAAGCTAATACCTGAACCTTTTTTATGAGTGTAATAATCATTTTTCTAGTGTGGTGAGTGCTTTGGATGCGAATCATGTTCATAAGAAACTCCCATCATCAAGTTAAGTTGCAAGCACCTCAACCAAATGAGTTTTCATGTAAGACTAAACTAGGGTAAACTTCAAATGACTATTTTTCCTAGAATATAAAGAGTTAGGTGGCCTAGTACCCATCAAATTAAAAAATTTTGAGTCTTCTTTTCAACTCCACTGACTGCGCATTAATCCGAATCCAGAGTAAAAAGTTATGAGTATTTTACTGCAGCACTGTCAGTGACCATGACGGGATGATGACCCGTGAAACAGAACTACGGTCCGTAATGTGACTCATGAAAACAGACCTGAACCTTAAAATTTTTACCATCAAAACCACTGGTTGGTCCACGATCCGTAGACCAAAATCACGGTCCGTAGAGTGACCTGTGGTTTGTCAAAATTCAGCTTTTCTTTCCCAGTTTCCACGAGTGACTTGACGGGTCATCATTTTGAATAATGGTCCATCTTGTAACCCTTGGAATCACCTTCAGAGAGGTACCAAGTTCTCAAAATTGCACGAGTGGGTTGACGATTCGTCAACCCATTCCACGACCCATCAACCCATCCGTAGAATCTCCGGTTTTAGTTTTTCTAATTCGTTCAATGGGGGTAAATTAGTCTTTTTCCCCACTTTTTAACTCCTATACTAAGTCATTTTAGGCCTATTCAAAGGGGTATTTATTCATACTAAGTTAGATTTCTCCCCATTCCTTCAATTCAAGCTCCAAAAGAAAGAAAAGGGGTTCTTCTCTCAAGCTCCAAGGCCTAGGGTTTCATCTCCAAGTCTCCATCCTCAAGTCCCAAGTTAAGAAAGCTTCAAGTTCAGGTATGTGGGTATTCAATAAGGGATTCCTTCACCCGTATGCCCAAAACCCCAATCTTCTAAATTGATTTTATGAATTCCTAAATTAGGGTTCTTACCCAATTCTCACGAGTTTCTCTATAAATTATTTTCTCATGATTCTTCTATGAATTCTAACTCTAAATTGCATGACTTTGCATGGATTTTTATAAGTGTTTTCTATTCATGATTTGAAGGCTAACCCTTGGCCAATTTGTGAAATTGTTATGAATTCAGTTTACTAGCATCAATTCATGGTTTCTCACCTTTTACCCATGTTTCATATGAGATTCCTTAAGTATTTTCAAAAGCCCATGCATTGAGAATGAATTCTAGTATGATTTCACCCTATGGTATATTTTCAATCAAAAACCCTATTATTAAAATCTATAAAGCTATGCAAGTGTTGAGTAAGTTTTTCATGATTTTGCTACAAGCACGATGAACAAGACACGTTATCAAATACATGATTGTTAGCATATGATTTATGACATGATATTGTGCTTAGGCTCGCAGCAGTATATTCATGATTTGTATGATATCCCGACGTTCCATTAATACTCATGAACTATTTTCAAAATCAAGGTTTATGAGTGATATGATGATCCGAGTTTGCCAATATGATTGTGAGTATGAACAGTTTTGGCATTAGATATGTCACAAGTACGTTATGAGCTATATGTATGTTTTGGAGTAGTATTTAGCACCGAGCGATGAGGGTTCTAGATAACCCAAGTCCAAAACTATGTTGCCACCGTAGGTTGCCCTCTGTGGTTGCCCTCTGTGGCTTATGAAAGGATCCTATTATGATATGGTTCTAACCTTGACCAGTTAGGACAACCTTTTTCAGTGTGGGTGTATGACACTAGACTCCATGTAGCTCATCATGGTTTATGTCGGTTATTAGAAACTCCCGTATGAAAAGTTTCAAGCTTTTAAGTTATATGATATTCTATTTAGCAGCTTGGCTTATTGTTTTATAACTTACGTTCAAATTTTGATATTTACTTATGATTTCTTCTATTTATACATGAACTCAGTTTTAAGCATGCTTTCAAGTATATTTTATCATGACATATGCATATCTCACATACTCAGTACATTCCATAGTACTGACCGCATACCTCTTTGTGCTGCATCCTATTATGATGTAGATTTTGTAGCCGCTCCCAGATTCATGGCTAGTAGATCAGCAGCACCTCCATCCAGCTTGGCGAGTCCTCCTCTTTCGAGGACTTGGAGTTAGCTTCATTCTAGACTTTTAGTTCTTTCATTCAGTTTTCAGTATTTAGAGTTAGCTGGAGGCTTGTCCCAGCAGCTTATCAGTAGTAGAGACTTTCAAATATAGAGTTAGATATTCAGTTTAATTCAGATTGTCATTTTTAGACTTGTATTTATATGACAAATCAAGTTGCTCATTACTTCAGTCAAGCTTCCGTTCTTATGTTTTGTTCAGATTTTAAGTCATGCTAATGCCAGAGGTTATCTTGAGATCACTTGTGATCTTGGGTCCTATGTTACGTCCAGGGGGTAGGCTCGGAGCGTGACAGGGTTAGTGTGACTTGGGAAGTCTAAAGGTTAGTGTGGTTTGGGAAGTCCTAGGAGTCAGGGTGTAGAATCTGAGCATGGTAGAGTTGGCAGCAGAAGGGAAAGGAAGACTGGGGGTGATATGATTTCGGGTGAAGGTGGTTGTGAAAGGGTTGAAGTATTGTAGTTAATTGGACATTTCCCTTGATTTCTTATATGATGGTATAGAATGGATTCGGGTCGACCGATGATGCCTACCAGTACATGTATTTGAACTGATTCTACTCTTGCTATACTTTTTTGGGTATAGTCTGGTTGCAGAGTCGGTGATGTTTCATAGGTACATGACAACGGTGATCTTCAGCAACTTCTACTCTTTGTTTCCATGGTGGGAGCTGTGTCCTCTCTCATTTTTCTGTATTACTCCTGTAGTAGCTCTTGTACCTGTTTAGACTAGGTTTTAAGGAAGGTTGTTTTCCAGTTGTAAAAATGGTTTACTACATTCTTTTATAAAGGGTTTTCCTGAAATAAAAGGTTGTAAAGGTTTTCATGTATAAAAAGGAAGTTATTTATGGTTACACTTTATTTTTCCGCAATTACCTGTTGGATCAAGTGATAAGGATTCACCTATTTAGGTGCCCGCACGGCCCGATAGTTGGATCGTGATAATTTCAAGTATCAGGTATCGGGTATCATAGTTATGTTTGAGAACATGTGTTTATGATACAATTCTAATGATATTCGTTGTATCATTTTTTCTGATACGCAGATGGAAAAAATTATTGATACAGTGTTTGAATCATTGTATCACTCCTTAAGTATATATATGTATATATATACTAGTTTCTGGATACGTACATTGTACATGTGTCTCAATTTTATCGGTATAATTTTTTTCATAACGACAAGATATTATTATTAAAATATGCACATAATGAATAATTATAAATTTGAAAAGAGAAAGTACAAGCTATGTCTGCTACATAATTAGCCTACTTAAATGACTTGATTGTTCAACACAAAATTTATGGATAGTCTAAACTTGCAAAGTTGAAAAAATATTTAGTTAAACGAATGTAATGTGTAATGAGATAAATTTTTATGTGATAAAGTATCGGCATATGGTATAATTTGTACCTAATCTAATACTTTCTTATAGATATAGTATTCTTAATATATATTTCACCATAATATTTTATTTATTCAATCATAACTATAACTTTTATTGTGAATATTATATTGATATTTTCAACTATGATCACATCTCAAATTTCCTTCTTATTTCTTCATAGTATAAAGAAGCTATTTAAATATGAATGATGATTAATATAATAAATAGTTTAGCAATAATAATAATAAAAAAATGGATAAGGTAAGGGAGGAGTATAACATGTTTTATCAAAATTAATTCGTTAGAATCATAAACCAAAGCACATGTTGAATCTTTTCTTAGTTTGATCTTTTTAATTTATTTTTTTAGTTTTTCTTTAAACAATCCTATATTTGATCCATTAAGAAGATAAAAAAAGATATATATTAGTAAAAAAATTAAAAAAAGAAGAGAATAGTTATAAAATTTAAAATCACAAAAGGAAGAAATACACATGAAAATATCCTCTACTTTTAATCGAAATTTGGTAATATAAATATACAATTATGATTATTGGCACTTTTAATATAGTATGATATGATATGATAAATTGTATTTTAAATTTTTTAGTCAAACGTGAAAGTTTTACTTCATGCTTTTTCATAATATTTTTTATTATATCATGTACTTGAATTTTAATATCACCAAAATTTGGGTTAGTCTTAAATCTTAATAAGTGTATCTTCTTTTCTTTGTTACATAAAATAATAATAACATACTAAATTAAAGTACAAGGATAATATTTGAACGATAAAAATTGATATAATATATGCTTTAATAATAAAATATGTTTACAATTTCATCGATAATGATGCATAAAAATTGTGTGCCTTAAAATTAATATTGTGTAAAATTACTTGAGTAATACACTCTTACAAGAAGTGGGTATAGTAAAAGTTCCTGTTTCATGGCTATTCCCATTTGGATCTTCTACAACTATACGTCCTTTCATTTTTTCAAGATTCTCTAATGGAAAACAAAAAGATAAAAGAAACATTACTGAAATTTGATAATACGCAAATGAAATATCTTTACACATAAAGATGGAGAAGTAATTTGGGGTAAATGGAAGTTTGTTATTGCCTTTTTATAGCTCTCTTGATTGTCATTCTTTGAAATTTGCATTTAGTAATTTGATTAATTTACATTAATTGATAATTACAACTCTTTGAATTCTAGTTGTGTTGTATCACCGAATGTAGTTGGTATTCTTTGAATCTTTTATCTAGCAATTAATTAGGTTAATTTATGTTACTTGCTCATTGCAACCTTTTGAATTTTATGTTATAAGAATTGTTGATTTACATTCCTTGAACCTTGCCTTCATGTATTTATTACTCTTAATTAATTAGTCTATATTAATACAACACCACTAGATCTTCGACAAGTGGAAATTCTTGTATTCCGTATGTACATGTTCCTGCGGCTCGGATGAGTATTCTTGTTTATATAGTTACGACTATAAACACTTTTTTGTTCCTATTAACAAAACATCCCCTTTTTCTTCGCTCTTCCGGAACCGGTATTGAAATAGGTGCTTTTTCTACGTTGTTTACCTTAGTCACTGGGGGATTTCGGGGAAAACCTATGTGGGGCACCTCTTTTCTTCTTTGTTTGCGAGAGTTACTCATAGGACGATCCACCGGTAGACCAAGATTTGAACGGATAGAATCGTACTACCGCTGTCGATGCCGATGCTTTTTCAATTCTCCTATTTACTTTAGCAATGAAAAGATAGGCATGTAAAGCTGATTAAAGTGTGAATTTTAAATGACTGCAGTAAATTGGGACTGATGAACTCCTAACTTACACACATTTATAAACTTAAGCAGTATTATTTAATTAATTTTTAATTTAATGTAGGGCTGAAAATTCATAATTCATGCTATTTATATTATTATTTAATAATTAAATTAGATACTTTATTTATTATATTTTGATTTACTATGAGGGTAAAATTGTGTATATATATGCCCTTAAATACGCTTTCAGCTCAAAAAAATAACAACTTATAGCCAAACTCCCTCTTTCTCTCTCTCTCGCCTCCCCCCCCTCTCCTCTCCCTCTCTCTCTCTCTCTCTCTCTCTCATATCTCTCTCACTTAGATTCTTGTATCTTCTTATCGCTAGAATAATTTTTTTTTAACCTTCTGATTATCGTTGTTGATTTCTGTCATAGCCGTGGTGTATTTCAGAGTGATTTGAAGTTTGAAAATTTGCTTCTTGATGAAAATGAGAACTTGAAGGTTTTATATTAAGCTCCATCATACCCTTTTTTCCTAAATGAATATGAAATGCATATGAAATGTGTACTGAGAAAAATGTATATAGTGTGTGTATATATTGTATAAAAATGAACATGAAGTATATATAAAATATATATAATGTGTATATATATTATATGAAAAGTGAATATGAAGTGTATATAAAAAGTATATTGATAAAAAAATTTATATCTTATAATATATACATTGTTTATATTCTATAATATATACATTATATGTTTACATTATATATTGAGGGGTCGTTTGGTAGGGTATATAAAATCATTTTCTGGGCTATTTTGGACTATTTTTTCTTGAGTCAAGATTCTATCAGAAACAGTCTCTCTATGTATAAGGTAAGGATAAAATTTCCGTATACTCTACTTCCCCAGACTCCACTTTGTGAAATTATACTGGGTATATTGTTGTTGTTATTGAATTATACAAAAAGAAAAATAGGTGTGAAGGATTACAGTACATTGACTTTTTTCTTTCTAACTATCTCCATCATATTGGGGGAGGGGGATAAGAAAGACTTAAAATTTAATTTGATTGTTAAAGGAAAGAAGATCAACTATTAGAAGAGCAAAATTTTCTTAAAAAGGAAAAACAGCGAAAAGAAAGAAGAGCAGCCGAAGCTGAAAAAAAGCAGAACAACGAAAAAAAAGAGAGTAGCAAAGAAAACAAAAGAGTAGAGCAGTGAAAAAGGTAGAAAAAGGCTATAAAATAGTGTAAATAAGTTTCTTGGGTTCAAAATCTCGTGACTGTCAGTAAGCTATCTTCTTTACACCTGAAAATTATGGATTGGGGGGGGGGAGGGGGGAGGGGGATGAGAATCGAAAAAAGAAAGAAAAAGAAAGAAAAAGAAAGTCATGCTTACTTTAAGAAGGAAGCGGGTGGAGATCTATATGCACAGTGGGTGTAGAGTCAGTCGAACTAATCCTACGAATATGCGAAAGTGTTATTTATGAATGGAGATCAGACATAATTTTTTTAGCGGGGACTAGAATTGTGACTATGTGTTCATACTTTCGAAAAGAAAACAACCATCTACATTGGGCGCTATTTGTCCACTTATTCTCAAAATGGAAGAACGAGCTCTTTTGTTTGCCCCTATCTCTGAAGGGGCGTAAGCACTTCACTCACTCGGGGATAAGATTCATTCACTTGCATTCCTAGTAGCACTACAAAAGCTCTGTCTTAAACCTCCTACTACTGTTGTGCGACTTTCCTCGGGTTCATAAAATCGGGTTTTTCTTTTACCCACAACGGAGGAGCCGCCCCACCAGGTAGGTGGTCACAATTCATAACGCACTCTTCACACAACAAATGCTATTTGTCTACTTATTGCATTAGTCACGTCTATTTTGAAGTCTTATTTAACTCGTTCGATGTGAAGCCCTTTCACACATGTATGAAGCATTTCCTCTCGAGATTCACCGAATTTCGTAGCTTTACACAATTTGTCCTTATCCTTTTCCCTGTCCTGAGGCAGCACCAAATCAGTTGTCATTATTTTCCACCAAATGACCCATTCTGTACTTATCCCCAAAAAAAAATATGTTTTACATTACTTTTGACTTTTATTTTATTTTTAGTTGTTTTTTAATTAAGAAAAGTGAAAATAACAAAAATATTCATGTTTTTAGATATAATTTTATTTTCATTTGCAGAAGAAAGAAAATCTACAAAAAAACATTATGTTTCTATTTGGAAATTCCTTTTTAATATATTTCTAGATTAGAAATATTTAGCTAGCATTTTATTTTTGTTATTTTCAAAAGAAAATTTTAAAAATCTAATTTTAAAAATCTAAAAGACCAGGGACCAATAAGATTTCGCTACTTGAAATATTCCTTCATATCCAAATTCACTTTGTATTCCATTTTAGGATAGTAGTATTTCAGTTTTTCTCCCCAAATTATTTTATCCTTGTTCAATATACAGGAGTCTTTTGGGAATTGTGGACAAAAAGGGATACACAAAATAATTTTAGATCGAAGTGTAAAGGGAGCTAGAAACCTATAGAGCTAAATGTTGGGGAGATCCTAGAGCGGCAGCACCACATGATACATACACGGCCAATGCTCCTCTGAAGAAAATTGTTACTAACATTAGCTCAAGGAGGTTAATTTCACGGACAAAAAGCGAACTAATGATCTATTGCAACTAAATTGTATAATTAAAAGGTTAAATTACATAAAGAGCCAAATATCCCTACCATATTTACTAACTCTCTCACAACTTTATTTTAATTACTTAATATACCACATGTTAACAAAAAACCCTTCGGATACATCCCAACCCCATCGATACATCCCAATCTCATCGGATACATCCCAACCCTCGGATACATGTTGTAACCCCTCAGATACATGCGGATACATGTTGTAACCCCTCAGATACATGCGGATACATGTTGTAACCCCTCAGATACATGTGGGATGCCGATGTATCCAAGATAAAACCATGTATCTAAATGCCTTATGCAATGTATCCGAGTGGTTGGGATGTATCCAATGGGATTGAGATGTATCCGAAGGAAAAGTAGTGGAAGAAAGAGTAATCAGCTCCTAAATATGTGTATTTTATATAAGTTTCCCTAATTAAAATACATTATCTATATATTTGACTTAAAATGAAAACCGCAAAATGTTGGTCAACCTGACGCTGGACAGTACAAGTGAGCCACCACATAACATAAATTTACAAATAACCATTAGTTCAGCTAAATTCAATGAAATATGTCTTAATATAAAATACGCCAAAATTCTTGCTAAATATGCATATGCTTATGAGTATCATGTTTATCTTGGGTTAAGGCGTGGCTTTTAAGCTATGGACTTCTTATTTTTTCATAAAGTGATTATTTTTTAAAGTGATTTATTCACTTGATGTTAAAGGGTAACTTTATTTGTTAAAGCATTAAAGAGGTTGTGAAATCAATATTTTGGTTTAGATTTTAAGTAGTGAGATCTAAAAGTTTGGCATGAATAACAAACTATTGGAGGTGATGGGCTATTAATTGGAGTAATTAAGTTGAACAAATGGGCCGCAGAATTGATTTTTAGCTTGAATGGGAACGAATTTAGGCATATACAAAGTTAAAGCGCTACCTAATAATCAAGTGTGAAAAGAATGAGATGAGATATGAATTTATTTCAAATCTTGTAGCAAACTAAAATAAAAGAGTGGTAAAAATATTTGTAAGGAAGCGGGCTGTGAATGCTTTCGTGACCCGTCGTTAAAAGAGATGCTTGAAAGAAAGTTTGGTGACTACTACCAAAAGTCAAAAGACTTTAGAAAGTTATATATTGAATTAATTTAAGCGACAATCAACATTGAAATCACATAGCGCTACTACCGATAAGTCGTTTTCATAAAATTTATCTAACATGTGCAAGTTGAATTAACTAGGATAGACAAAGTTTATGTATGCCAGAGGCTTGTTTAGGTAGGGTAAATGTAATGACCCTTCCGGTCATTTACACGTTTCCGCCTTCTTTGAACTGTTAGAGCTTGCATGTAGTGGCCCCAAATCATTTATGGCTTGCTGGGACCGGTAGCTCGGTGTCGGGGCCATTTGTTTGGTCTTTGTGGCCGTTCCTTGTTTTAGAGCTTTAAACTTTGGAAAACGTTGACTTCGGTCAACATTCTTAGCTATCATGCTCGGAATCGAATTCTGTCAGCACTGTTAGCTCTGGAACGTCGAGTTTAGGATAGAGGGACCATTGGTTTAGGTCCCGAGGCTTCTTGACTTGATTTTGGCACTTGACTTCCGTTTTGGGAATTTTGGCCTAAAGGTTGATTTTGGGCGCGGGTCCACTTTTATTTAAATCGACCTCCGATGGGATTTTTGTCGATTCCATTGGATATGGAACGCCGTTTCTAGTTGAATAGCTCAGCTCATTTTTGTTTGCGGGACCTCAGATGCGTTCCCGGGGACCCAAAGTGTGAGAATCTACCCTTGGCATTGGTGGTTGCTAATGTGGCGCCTGGGCCGCGCCTGTGCGCCACTGGCTGCCCCTGCGCTTCATCGCCCATGCCAGCACCTGGACTTCTGCGCGCCAGCGGCGTGGCGCTTATGTGCCAGTGCCTGGCCTTCTGCGCGCCAGCGCCGTGGCACCTGCGTGCCAGCGCCCATGGGCTGCCCCTGCGCCTGGGCGTGGCCACTTATAAAGCTGGCCAGCCCTCAAATTTCCAGTCTTTCTCCCCTTCTTCCAAACACGATATTTCCTCCATTTTTGCTCCAAATTCCTCCATTTCTTCACCTGCTCACTCCCATAACTTGGAGGAATAATTACTACTGATCCGGGTGCGTTCTTGGCCACTTGAATAGGTAAATTCTCGTGTTAATTTTCGTTGATTTCCTTGAATTTCATCCTATAAATTTCTTGAATTGTGGGCTGTTTTGAGCCCCAATTGATGTCCATTTCTGCTCAAATTTGAGCATATTCTCCTGGGAATGTGAGGAACACCGTGGTATTTTCATTTTTGATTTCGGTTGCAGGGCCCACAGTCCCGCTTGTGACCCAAATTTTGACCCGGTTATGTTTCTAGCATTATGGGTATCGTTGGTTTCGTTTTGATGTGTAGATTATTGTGTTGATAGTATTTTCATGATTTGGAGCATCTCAGAGCAGTTCGAGCCTGGACGACGCCATTCCCACCGCTAGTCGTCGAACGACAAGTAGGTTATGGATTTCCCTACCTAGACTCTGCGTAAATAGCCTATAACTGCATTAATTAGCTTTCTTGGGTTGGTTTTCTAGGTTGGTACCCTCAGACCTTTTCCGCCTTTTTCGTCCGTTTATTTCTTGCGTTGGTTGTAGTATTCGTGTGGTATTGCTATTTCACCCTTGTGACCTCGTGTGACCTTTGTTTATGACTGTGGACCATAGACAGTGGGATATTTGGGAATGTCCGTGAGTCCCGGACATCATGACCTTACTTTAGGATGGCTATCTGTGCTATAAAGCTTCTTGTACCTGTGCAAGGCCGATAAGAATGTTTGTGAGCCATTTTTGGCTAATCTATTGTTTACAAGCATATCATTCATGAAAAAGGATTTTTCTGTATGTTTTACTACTATTGTGGCTTCAGGCCTACTTGATGTGCCGGGATTCTACGACACATTTGACGCCTTTAACTAAGAATACTCGCGAGTTTTCAAGCAACTTTTGTGGTTTTTGATGTTTTATTGTTATATTTGCAGGAAATGGAGCTAGAGATGGAAACAGAAGAAAAATGGTTCAAAAACTTCAACTAGTTAAGCCTGACGGCTGGCATGACTGACCGTCACACCTGTGACTGGCCGTCAGCCAGGCCGTCAGAACGAGACAACAATTCATCAAACACTGCCTAGGAGTGACGGCCCATCTGACGGCCCCTTCACTGGCCTGACGGACCGTCACCCATGCCACCAAGATAAAATAGAAAAAAACACTGTAAGTCGTCACTAGGCGGACGACTTACCAGAATTTACCAGCAAGTCGTCACAGGCCCGACGACTTACCAGAATTTTCCAGCAAGTCGTCACAGGCCCGACGACTTACCAGAATTTTCCAGCAAGTCGTCACAGGCCCGATGACTTACCTGAGAATTTTCCTGGAAGCTCACTGTTTAGTAGTGACGGCTCAAGTGACGGCCAGTCACATGCGTGACGGTCCGTCAGGCGACCCATCAACGCGAAGCGGGATTCCGAAAATTCTATTTTTGGACTTTATTTCCTGGACTACTATAAATACCCTGTGTTAGGGTTATTTTATTATTCATTACCCAATTTTTCTAGAGACTATTTTGGACGACTTTTTAGAGGAAAAATACGACACCAACGTATTCTTCTTCTTCTTCGATTACTCTTGGGATTTTTGGCTGCTTGTTCTTTGATAATTGAAGTAAATTTCATACTATTTGTAAGAATCCTTCTCATATTATGAATATGATTTTCTTCTATTTCTTTAATAGCATGGGTAGCTAATTTCCCACAACTAGGGTTGTGGGAGCCATGGCAAAAGTAACAATATAGATTCCGGGTAGCGTAGGGTTCAATTTATATGCTGTCACGTGGTTAATCATTCGTTATTTACGTTTTCTAATGGTTGCAAACATTAGAACATCCCTAGGTTTGATTTGCTTGACCAAAGAGATTAAAACCGGGAAATTTGATTAACTACGAGGATTCAAGACCACCAATTCTCGTCTTATGATTAATGCTGTAACTAGATTAATCTACTTGATGTTTAGGATTGAAATAAGAAATTTCACCTTTTCAAGCTCGAGAGAATTGAAAAGGAAATTCGTCTATTTGGTTGAGAAACGTTTAGATGATACCATTAATTCAATCACATCGTGATATACATATAGAAAGAACCCGATTAAGCTTTGAGTACAAATTGTTACGACGCCATGGTGAACACTTCCCTAGTTCACCTCTTCTACTGAATTTTACTCGTTAAAACTTACAATTTATTATTTGAAACAATCAAAAATTTGATCCATACAAACCCCCCCCCCCCATTTACCGGAAACTATTGATTATTAGTCATCTAATTCACTAACGATTTAATTTGCACCTTATTCCCTGTGGGATCGACCCCAACCTCTGTTGGGTTCTATATTTGACGACGACCGCTTACGCTTCTTAATTTGAGGTGTAATTTGAGCGTTATCAAATTTTAGCGCCGTTGCCGGGGAATACGGTAGTTTATTAAGTCCGGTGTGTTTAGTTGACTCTTAGTCATACTTTCCTGCTTTTACTTTTATTTGTTGTTTTTGATTGTTACAGGTTACAAAGTTGTGCATGCCAAGTACCCAATGCTCGGGTGAACCAATATTATCCTACGACCTCGAGCTTGCTAGAACTATAAGGATGAATATGAATGCACAACAACGGGAAGCAGCAAGGCTTCAACAACTTACTTCTGATCAACAGAATCTGAACAATGCTAACATTGAAGATTTTGTTGTGGATGATGATGAGGACTACTCCTGCCTTGGAGACCCTGACGGTCTCCAATATCGTACCACATTCTGAGGCCTAAGGGCTTCACATGTATTCCTTTCTCTCACAGTTTTAGCTTTCACATGTATGCATTGGAGACAATGCATGAGTCTAAGTTGAGGGTGTTGGGATACCTGTGAGTCCAACACCACCGAGGGTTTTTGTTGCCGTGTTTCTTTTCCCTCGGTGTGCTATCTAGTAGATTCGGCATGTTTAGGTTGTCGTTTAAATTTTAGTTGTGTTGTGATGTCTATAGCAAGCATGAATTTTTGAAAGTTGAACTAAAAGGAGCCCCCTCTAAAAAAGTTGATTTTGTACTTGTGTTTGAATTGATTGACTGTTCTGGATCCCTGAATGTCATTAAGTGTATGTGATTGGAATAATTGGGCTTAAGCCGAGCTGTTGCTTTGATAGTTGGTAGTGGTATGGTTTCTTGGTGCCAAGTGTGTGTGAGCTTATTGTTATAAACTCTTACTCTGTGCATGCATCTAGAACTTGCCCGGTCTATTTTGTTAAGCTTGAAGTTGGTTGCTTAGGAAAGGATCACAGGCCCTTTTTGTGTGCAGTCCACTTAGCCTATAAGACCGTCCAAATGCAAATAATCCCTTTGATCCCTGTTTGAGACATAATTGACCCTATTCTTTCAATAACCTGTCACCGTTTCTTTTTAACTTTGAATCCCTATTTTGGCCCTGGTCCTTCCTTGGACATCGTGCACCTCAACTCAGGCAATCATCCTAAGTTGAAGGTGGCTACTATAGAGGTAAATGATAAGAAAAATAGGATGGATAAGATTGGTTGTGGATAGAATGAAAATTTTGGGTGTGTGCCTAAGAAAAGAAAGAAAAAGAAACGAAAAAGAGAAAAAAAGAAAAAAAGAAAAAGAAAAAAAGAATTGTCAAAAGAAAGAGGCCGCACCTGTAGCTAGAAAGAAGGGAATAAAAAGGTGAATAAGGATGGACGAAGTAAAGTTAAGTGGAAATAGTAGGTCAGTGATTCCAAGGAGGGTTTAGTCACTATTCCCCAAACGTATCCTACCTGCACCCGAAGCCTCATTACAAGCCAAAACAAGTCCTGTAGTGATCCTGAGCGGCTTTCTGAAAAACTGAAATAAAATAGCAAGGGCAAGCTTATGGCATCGCATGTGCATTGTTTGAAATCGTTTGTGAGTGTGAGTGCCTTACCTAATTCCAAATCTTGTGTGTGGGACTTCTTTGTGGTGAGGGCACCGAGATTTCTGTATCATCTATTGACTGTTGGGATAGCTGTTGTGTGTGTATGTAGAATATTCTATCATATCGGAATGACATGTTTGGATCCTTGCAAGTTAGCATTTCATACATTTGTGTACTACCGGGGGGCTTGATTTAAATTTAATAAACTGTTGAGTGGCCATGATTTGCTAGAGATATGTGTTGGTATTCTTAGTTGAGTCGTCATTTTGTTTTTGTTGTCATGTTGCTTGAGGACAAGCGAACGTTTTAAGTTGAGGGTGTTGATGTGCCAGGATTCTACGACACATTTGACGCCTTTAACTAAGAATACTCGCGAGTTTTCAAGCAACTATTGTGGTTTTTGATGTTTTATTGTTATATTTGCAGGAAATGGAGCTAGAGATGGAAACAGAAGAAAAATGGTTCAAAAACTTCAACTGGTTAAGCTTGACGGCTGGCATGACTGACCGTCACACCTTTGACTGGCCGTCAGACAGGCCGTCAGGACGAGACAACAATTCATCAAGCACTACCTAGGAGTGACGGCACATCTGACTGCCCATCACTGGCCTGACGGACCGTCACCCATGCCACCAAGATAAAATAGAAAAAAACACTGTAAGTCATCACTAGGCGGACGACTTACCAGAATTTACCAGCAAGTCGTCACAAGCCCGACGACTTACCAGAATTTTCCAGCAAGTCGTCACAGGCCCGATGACTTACCTGAGAATTTTCCTGGAAGCTCACTGTTTAGCAGTGACGGCTCAAGTGACGGCCAGTCACATGCGTGATGGTCCGTCAGGCGACCCGTCAACGCGAAGCGGGATTCCGAAAATTCTATTTTTGGACTTTATTTCCTGGACTACTATAAATACACTGTTTTAGGGTTATTTTATTATTCATTACCCAATTTTTCTAGAGACTATTTTGGAAGACTTTTTAGAGGAAAAATACGACACCAACGTATTCTTCTTCTTCTTCGATTACTCTTGGGATTTTTGGCTGCTTGTTCTTGGATAATTGAAGTAAATTTCATACTATTTGTAAGAATCCTTCTCATATTATGAATATGATTTTCTTCTATTTCTTTAATAGCATGAGTAGCTAATTTCCCACAACTAGGGTTGTGGGAGGCATGGCAAAAGTAACAATATAGATTCCGGGTAGCGTAGGGTTCAATTTATATGCTGTCACGTGGTTAATCATTCGTTATTTACGTTTTCTAATGGTTGCAAACATTAGAACATCCCTAGGTTTGATTTGCTTGACCAAAGAGATTAAAATCGGGAAATTTGATTAACTACGAGGATTCGAGACCACCAATTCTCGTCTTATGATTAATGCTGTAACTAGATTAATCTACTTGATGTTTAGGATTGAAATAAGAATTTTCACCTTCTCAAGTTCGAGAGAATTGAGAAGGAAATTCGTCTATTTGGTTGAGAAACGTTTAGATGATACCATTAATTCAATCACATCGTGATATACATATAGAAAGAACCCGGTTAAGCTTTGAGTCGAAATTGTTACGACGCCATGGTGAACA